>JAJKFI010000080.1:1290622-1327543 GCA_029204185.1 Lerista edwardsae
CAGGTCTGTCTCTTCTCCAACATCATTTCAGACTCCTAGTAAGCCATTGTCAGTAGCAGGCTCTCATGTTTACACATTCAGAAACTTCACTGTGAGAAGCAACTATAATATTACAGTATATTGGCCCAGAATCATTATTTGACAATATATAAGTATAGGTGGCCTTCTTTATTCACAAGGGTTCCATTTCACCAATATTTGTGGATATTCAAACCTGTGGATTCAGGGCTACTCCACCCTCTCACCCGACCAGAGCTGTGGTTCAGTTGAATCAGGAGAGTTTTCTGAGAGCTAGGAAGGCTGCACGCTGTTGTGCGCAGTCTTTCCAACCCTCAAAATGCCCATTTCAGATCAAAAAAACACAACTTCTGGTTTCCTGGAGGACACTTGATGTTTTTATGCCTTAGGGCATTCTAAGACCCGCACAGGGTAGCCTTGAGAAAAAGCTGGCAACGGACAGGCAGAGTTCAGTCTCTCCCAAAAAATAATTTGCTCAGATAGAGATGGCAGGTTAGAATCAGGAATTTTCAGGCTATAGGACTAAGCGGAATCCTACTGCCCCCTTGCATCATCTCATCCATGCTGAGCTGGTATTTCACCCTCTCTCGTCAGCTGCCATGATAGCACTAAAACAGGGAGCAAGATGCCATAGCTCAGGGAATAAGGTAATTGGGCTCTGCAGTTCAAGATCTCTGGTGCCTTAACAAAAGTAGACTTTGCATTGTGTCAAGATTATGCTGCAGAGAAAGACTCCATTTGAACTGGAGGCCAGAGTTGTTATTTTTTGGGAGCAGTGAAAATCTGCAAATGCCCTTCTCATTTTTGTAAAAACAAAAAAATGTGGAAAAAAATAAACTGGAAAATCTGTGAAAAAGTTAAAAATAAATAATGAGCTGGACATCATGTGCTTGAGTGATACTTCAAGCAAATTGCAGTGACAGTAATTAATTATTTAGTCGACCCCTTATGATAAAGGCATTGTGGTGTCCAATAATGACCATATTTATAAAATTGCTTTCTGAAAACAAGTTCACAAAGTAGTTTACATAGTGAAAGAAATGAAAACATGAAAAGATTCACACTCTGGAAAAAAGTTACAGAACAAGAAAGACGTAGACAAATAGGAACAAGTTCAAAGGACAATGAAGATAGTCAGGGGTCTAGAAAATATGTCTCATGACAAAAGCCTTGGGGAGAGAGAAGAAGAAATATGATAGCACTCTTCAAATATTTAAAGGGCCAACAAAATAGAAGAGGGCAAAGCAGAAAGCAAAGCTCTATCTTTCTTAGAGTCGGCAGCACTAGATCTAAGGTAGTGGGCAACCCAATCAAACCAAACTCTTTGCACTGCATCCCACAGAGCAGTCTCAGGCCACGAAGGCCTCCTCAGGATAAGGGAAAATTGTTTCCTTGCACTGGAGTAAGCCTTCACTGCCCTGCAGGATATACTTGGACCTACCTGTGCCAGATAAATTATTGGTGCAAGTTCAAGTAGGTCCAAGCAATCCTATCAAGATTGGGATAGGATGTCAGTGGCACCATTGCAGCTGATACCACTGCTCTTCATGACCTTCTCCCCTCCCCAGTCTCCTCCCACACCAACGTACTGTGCTGGGGCTCTGTCTCCATCCGCTAGTATGTAGACCCAGCTGTTTGCTGCTTGTGGCCACAGCCAAGCTACATTGTATGGTGTACTGCACTTTGCAAAAGCTATAAAAAACATTATGCTGCCAAAACACTAGTCTAAGATTGATCTATAAGTTAGCAAGGATAGATTTCAGATGAACTTTAGGAGGAGAAACTTAAGAACAATGGAACCGGTTATGGGTGGAGTGGCTTGCTCCCACTCAATGTCTTCAGATAGAGACTAGATAGCAATTTGTTGGGGATACAGTAGGTCTGGATTTCCTGCACTGAGCAGGGGGTTGAACTAGATGGCCTATAACAGGGCTTCTTAAACCAGCAATGTTTTTTTCCCCAGTATGCCAAGGACTGAGACTATATCTGTGCCACAAGATTGTTATTGTTTTTTTTTTCCTTTCCAGAAAGGCTTGTGGACTAACAGGTCCAAGGATCACCATTTTGAATAGCACTGGCCTGCGAGACCCTCTCCAACTCTATGATTATAACAATCTGGATGTTACCAAGGCATGTATGATTTCAGCCCAGTCTGTCATTTCCAGGAAAGAATGAGCTTGGGGCACAAGCCTCCACTGGTGAAAAACACTCCAGGTCATTGCCACCACCTAGACATACAAGAGAATCCTCAAGCAACAAATCATGCTTCTTAAAAGGGGAGAGCAACCCTACCCGAAGCACATTGAACATATAACCCAGATCAGATTATGGTCAATTTGCTCCTTGCTTTAAGCAAACAATTAGCCCTTGACTGCTTTGTCTGCTTGTTGCTGCTAAATAGCAGACCTGGGGGTAGAATCCAGATCAGAATGGCAGCATGGGAGGCCCACTGTTCCTATCTAGATTCACCCCTTCCTCTGTGGCTGCTTTTGGGGGCAGGAGGGAAGGCACTAATAAGTAGAGGTGTTTGTTTCTGATAGGATGATAGCCTAAGGGCACAATCCTAACCTGCACTGGAACAGGCAGGCTGACAGGTTGGGAGCAGGCTGGAGCTTCCACAGGAAAAGGGCACGTTGGTCACTTACCCCCTTACCCCTTACCTGCCATGCCTATGGGGCTGCTCAGATCTGCGCCTGCTGTTTGAAATTACGCAAACTACTCATGACTGAAAAACTTCTAGTACCAATGGCGAAATTTTTAAGTTTTAACTGAACGTAAATGTAGGGAGACTCTACCCGAGTCTGTCTTATCCTTGTCGTAATTGTTTTTGATATAATATCCATGTTTAATGAGTTTTATGTAATTGTAAAAGTACCTATGCCCAATAAAGGTGAATTTGAATTTGTTAGGATTGCGCCCTCAATCATATGATACAGTCACCTTACTGAAGCTAAACAGATTTGAGTCTCATGATTGTCTGGATGGGAGCCTGCCAAAGAACCCCATGTAAGCTGCCTTGAGTTTCTTTATGAAAGACAGGCGGAATATAAATGCAACCAATTTTAAAGTAGTTCAGAATTGTTCATATATTTTATTTGTGACCAAATTTCTGGGAAAACAAAACAGGAGTGCCCAAAACTATCATGTGATAATGAGTTATAAGCAATAGAACTCAAAGCAAGAGATATACTGTTGTGAACACTTCCCTCAACATATTCTTGGGGAAAATAACATATAACTATCTGAAACCTTACCTTCCATGCACAGTATTTTTCTGTTCTTCACCATCTGGAAGGATTACTATCAAGTCCACTGTCCTATTAATCAGATTTTCCTTCATAGTTATCACACACTGATCAGCAAGCATTTCATGATCTGTGATTAGTTTATGTTCATTATTAACTTTACACACAGCAGGAGGCTGGTTTGGCGGAGGGGGTGCACGGGCCTTCATTCTTCGCCTGAAAGTGGGGGGAGACAACAGAGAGTTGTTTCATTACATATAAACAATTATCCATAATTTCTTTATCATTCATAAGAATTGTGCTATTAACCAGTAATTCACTGTAAAACAACAGAACAGGCAGCATTAGCTAGTGTGCCCCAGTATCCACTGATTCGGTATCCACGTTTCAGTTATCCTTGAATACTGAGACACCTATTAAAAAGATAGGGCAACATTAAACAAATTTTTTTTTTGTTGCAGCAAAACCACTGATGTTCCCCTATCTTTAAAAAGGGGTCCCCAGTAGCTATTGTTTCAGGTATCCTTGGGAAGGGAGTCCGGTACGGAACCCCAGCAGATATTGGGGCATGCTTGTATTGACTTTGGTTTGAGGCAAAATGTGATGCTGCACTATTAAGGGCTTTTTTCATATTTTATGCAGCGAACAGTCAATCATGGTTCCCCAACAGATACTCATTGCATCTTTAGACATGCATGACTCCTCAAAAGCTGTACTATTCAGTTCAGAACACAAAGTAGCTACAATGGACACAAAAAGTTTCAGTGTCACTCATTTTTACTTCTTTCTGGTGCAGGATAGCAGTCATTGTAGTGTGCATGCTCCAGTGAACTATATGTTTCATTAGCAGAGCAGAAAAGAAAACAAGAAACTGTTACCTGGTGGAGATTGTAGGTGTAACACTGGCTTCTGCAAACCCTGCTTTGCAAATTAAGAATGAACTCATGAACACATAATCCTCCCCAGCTCTGGAGTGATTTCCCTCCATCCCTTAGTGTTAAGCAATATGTGACCACCATTACCAGAACCGGATAGGACTAACTGCCCAACTTGAAACCAGAAGCAAACACAAATGAAATAAACCTAAATAAAATCAGATACTTATCTTTGGAAAAGACAAGTATCCTATAAAGCGTTTTATATTTTGTAGTGGTTAGTAATTGGGTATTATAGTGGTTGGACAATCACTTTTATAAATCATCCACAAACATTCCTTCTTAAAAGTTTATTTTAAAACCCTAATTTCTTCAGCTAGTAGCTAGTTCAGCTACAGTAGTTCTATCACAATGGAAACAGGAGGAAGGTAGCAATAATGAATGAATGAATGAATGAATGAATGAATGAATGAATGAATGAATGAATGAATGAATGAATACCTTTAAAAGAGGGAGCCAATTAAAAAAAACACAGGGAACAGGATGAATATAGATTAATAACATTAACGGTACTGAAAGTAAGCAGGTAAAGTATGTGATACTGGCATAAGGTTTCGCAGTGAGGCTGAAAACAGTCAGTGGCATAGCTAAGGAGGTGAAGGAGGGCAACTGCACTGGGCAACAAGCTCTAGGGGGGCAAAAAGATGAGCTTCACACTAGTGGCCAAAGTCTGAAAACCTTCGTAAATGTGTATTACCAGCAGTGCCAACCGCCAGTAAGCTCATTTGAGCCAGGGGAGGCAGGGTGGGGGAGGAACCAGGCAGGGAGAGGGGCAGGGCAACTCTGCAAGAGGGTGGGACCCATCAGTGGTCTGGGAAGCCTAACACATTGCTGCTCAATTCACCACCTGCAGAATAGCTGACGGTGAGCCAAGGAGCCCCACAGCGAGCAGCGGGCCTTTCCCTGGGGAAAGGGGATGAATGTCCTGCAAGATGCAGCTGTGGCTATTTTAGTATTGCTGCTCCTACGGGAGCTGGGCAGTTCTTGATTGGGCTGATTTCATTATGGGAGGGCTATAAATTCATCTTTCACCCTGGGTAACAGATAAAAAGAGTGAACATTTAATTTAGCAAACTAATGGTGGAGTTTCCATTATGACAATGCACACACTGCACATCAGTATATGCGCAAAACATAAACAGCTAGTTTTGAAAGAAGCCGCAAAATTCTTTGTCCCCAAAATCTGTTAAAGACAGGATTTTTAAAAATGCAAGAGGGTTGTTTTTTTTTTTAAAAAAAAAATAGATTTATAGTCTGTCACACTTCATAACAAGCCATTTAGGGTCAAATGAAACAAGAAGGCAGAGATGTGCTTCTAAGTCCCTCGCCTCTAAAATTCTGCAAATAGCTGACATGGGGTGGGGATAAACCTAGATAAAGACTGTAACACAGCAAGGGGAGAAAGGTTTGACCTTCCTGCCATTTTCCTGGTTAAAATCTCCTCCCCTAGTCAAGCCTGTTTGCCCCATTACCAAAAAAAAGGGGGGGGGCTTGCATATATATAAACGTGTTTTTTTGGGGGGGGAAGGTTGTTTGTTGGTAATGGGACAAATAATGCTTCAGTGAGGCAATTCTGAAACAGTTAAACTCTCCCCAGCACTGTATACCCATCTTGATTCCATCCACCCACAGGCAAAGTTTAAAAGAGGCAGAATTCATGCCTCTCCATTATACAGTCTAGTTTGCCCCTTAGCTTGTATCTATACAGCAAAGATTTACAAGCTGATAATTGATAAGCTTCTTATTACCTAGCTGTAATTTATAACAAGGCCCAGTTTGAGGAAAACCACATCCAGTACATACAGACTGAGAGACAATAGAGAACATGGTTTTAGCATGCTTCAACATGCACATTTTGATCATTAGCAGCCCAATCCTAACCTGTGCTGGAATAGGGAGGCCACCCAGCCTACCCCATATCTAGCACGAGATTGGGGCTGACTGCAGCGCAACTTGGAGAAAAGGGAATTTACTGTATTTCTTTAACCCAGCAGCCTCCCCTGAATAGGGTCACTCAGAGCTGCACCAGCAAAATTGTTAGTGCAGATCCAAGCAGCCTGTGTTAGGCTTACTGGGCTGGAGGTTAGGATCTGGCCTAAGTGCCGGATTCCAGTCCCACCCCCTCCTCAGGCCAGTTTGCCCGTGGGCCCACCAATCTACCATTGTTCTGCCCTACCCAACCTCTTGCGCTGGCTTCCCTCAGCTGGTGATTTTTTACCTGGTCCGGGCAACATGGGGCTTGGTGTGTGCTAGTTCAGCCTCTTCCCGAGTCATCGCAAACACACTGGGCAGCGCATTTGCAACACTCCTGGGCCAGCACAAGGGAGCACACAGGATCATGCTCTTAGTCTTTCAAGTATATACACTGTCAGTCAATGTGCAAGGCCAGTGGTTCTCAAGCTGTGTGTCGGGACCTACCAGTGGGACATGAGCCAATTTCAGGTGGGTCGCAAAGTGCCCAGTGCAGCCATGTTTAAATTACGGGAAGGTGAGATGCTGGAAAGGAAGAGGGCTGTGTGGTTGTTCTGCTTGTGTCAAGGTTGTAATAGACTTTTCTTTCCTTTCTGATTCACTTTGCTATTGGAAAATAGCTGAGAAATAACCCAAATTATTGCTGCATTCTCAGGAAAGTGGCAGGCTCTGGCATCACAATGACATCGCTTCCGGCCATGACATCACTTTCTGGTGGGTCCTGGACAGATTGTCGTTCTAAAAAGTGGGTTCCACTGCTAAAATAAGAACCACTGCATTAGGCCATCTAGGATAATAACCAACAATGGAAGAATTACAAGCACCCTTCAGTTTTGCTCAAGACATCTTGCCTTCTTTGTAGGGAGGGACAAAAGAGAGGAATACCTAGAAAAGGGGTTCTCCCTTTTCATGAATGGAGCATGCTCATGAATGGAACAGACTCGACTTCAGCTGA
Organism: Lerista edwardsae; assembly: GCA_029204185.1. NCBI lineage: Eukaryota > Metazoa > Chordata > Lepidosauria > Squamata > Scincidae > Lerista > Lerista edwardsae. Next base: position 1,297,747 of record JAJKFI010000080.1, read on the forward strand.
AGCCTGCCAAAATGCATACAGTTTTTTCCACTGAATTGCCACCTTCTACCTGCAGCTTTAAATGTACAGATCGAGCTGGTCTCTGCATCATCTCTATGAGAAAAAAACAATCTGCTCTTAAACAACTCCATTAAGAATTCCACTGATGATACATAACTAGATCACAACACTGATGATAACCTAGGTTTGGCAAGAACTAAGTACAGTATCGTGTTACTAATACAGCAAGCAATATATTGGCAACAAAGCATATCCTTACACAATCTCTCCTATACAATGTCCAGTGTTTTCTGAAACTACCCAAACAGGTAGGTACACTTGCCTTACATACAATCTATATATTCACACTCTCAATCATACACACAAACATGTTCCTTATAGAAAATACAAGACTAAAAAGACTTCAAGACCCCATGGGTCTACTCAGATCTGCACCAGCAATTTGGCTGCTGCAAATCCAAGGGGGCCCGTGTAGGGCTCCAAGGCCAGGGAAGGGGGATAGAATTTAGCAGTAGCCTCTGCTGCAGTCCCCTCCTAGGCTTGAACTACACCCTGGACCGCCCTTCACCCTCCCCCAGAACGCATCCCCACTGGTGATTCCCAGCAGCTGTTCCACTGGAGCAGAGGCCCAGTGCCAATTGGAGCTGGCCTCCCTGCTGGCACCTTTCCTCTCCTGACTGCTGCAAAGTACTTTACGATACATTTCAAATGTCCATTGCCAGGGCAGCTGCCTGTGCTGTGCTGCCTGCCACAGGCTCTAAAGCTTATTGTTTCCTAAATTACATATGCTGCATTTCATCTTATATAATTACATCTGCTGAGGCTTAAAAAGTACTTTGTTATGTTAGTGTTGTTCAATTTGCAAGATATCTTGGCACGACAACTCAATGGTTGATAACAAGCTACCTCTATATATTATACTTCCTCTCAGAGTTAGTTTCGTGACAGAAGATGCCCCAAAAGGAAAAAGGAAACTTTTCCTGAAACCAAAAACAAGATTGGGCTGTCTAAACACACACAAAATGAACATGATTCCCAAGATTCAAACACACTAAGAACCTTGAATGCAGTGAAACTAAGTGAAAGCCCTTTGGACTGATACTTATCTTAGTTATTTATTAATAAAGATTTGTAGCAATGTAACCTTGGCAAACCAAAAACTATGCTAAGGAACACACACAATACAAGAACATCATCCCACATGATACCTTAGAAAAAGTATCAGGTACGCAGACTTTCCTGGGCTCCAAGATTACCGCAGATGGTGACTGAAGCCATGAAATTAAAAGACGTTTACTTCTTGGGAGGAAAGCTATGGCGAACCTAGACAATCAAAAGCCGAGACATCACCCTGCCAACAAAGGTTCGCCTAGTCAAAGCGATGGTTTTCCCAGTAGCAATGTATGGCTGTGAGAGCTGGACCATAAGAAAGGCAGAGCGCCGAAGAATAGATGCTTTTGAATTATGGTGTTGGAGAAGACTCTTGAGAGTCCCCTGGACTGCAAGGAGATCCAATCGGTCAATCCTACAGGAAGTCAAGCCTGATTGCTCCCTGGAAGGACAAATCCTGAAGCTGAAGCTCAAATACTTTGGCCACCTCATGAGAAGAGAGGACTCTTTAGAAAAGACTCTCATGCTGGGAAAGATTGAAGGCAAAAGGAGAAGGGGGCAGCAGAGGATGAGATGGTTAGATAGTGTCACCGAAGTGATTAACATGAAATTGGGCAAACTCCAGAAGCTCGTGGAGGACAGGGAGGCCTGGCGTGCTGTGGTCCATGGGGTCGCGAAGAGTCGGACACAACTTAGCGACTGAACAACAACACAGATGGAGCTATATACACAGAAAACAACTACAGCCTGACTCAAGTTTCCACCTACAACAGGGGTGTCAAGGGGTGTACATAAGGCCTGCAGGCTAGATACAGCCTGTGGAAGCTCTGTATCTGCCCCGTGATAATTGGACTTGCCAGCACCATCATCAGCTGCTCAGCTGTGAAGTAATGCATTGGTAGACACGCCCCTGATGGAAGGGCAGAGCTAAGATAGACAATCAGATCTTAACCAAGAAGGTTAAGAAATAGTTAAGGACAGAACCTTGTTCCTATAATAAGAGCATAGTTCCAAAGAGGCATATAAAAATCCAAGTAATAAGAATAATATACCAATCAGATTCAATCGAGTGGCTAGATATGAACCAGTGGTGAGGAGAATGTACAATGGAGAACATTGGCAGTTATAAGCTTGGGTTCAAGGCAGAGATCAGAATCAACACCAAGAATACAATTGGGAGTGATCATCACTATCCAGGGAAGACAAGAAACGAACAGACTTGATCCAAGTCTGACCTGGCCCAGAGAGATTGAGAAGAAAAATAGGTGGTGAGATGAGAACTACAAAGCACCAAGCAAACACCTCAGATAGAACAGCCCCTTTCAGTGGCGCTGTTCTTGGGAAAATGGAGGCAATTCTTGGAAAGCTCACCAGGATTTGACAGAATGCAGAGAAAATCAGAACTGATGGCAAGATCAGCAGCATGAAGCAGCAAGATTGTCTGTTGGAGCTTACAAAAATGGGTTCCTGCAGAATCCTGCACTGAGCATCATCATGGAGCCTTGAGACATTACCACCACCAGAGGGGAAAGTGGTGACATAGCAGCAAGAAATTGTGTGTGTGTGTGGGGGGGGGGGGGTGCTTGCTTTCCCCTGAGGAATCTTCCGATTGTGCTTTGAAGCCAGCATCTTTACCAGATGCTTAAACTTGTTGACAGTCAAACTTGAAGGCCCAGCAACTGAGGACAGAGTGGTCGAGACCAAACGTTCCAGATCAAAAAGTTACAGGTTCAAATCTAAAGACTCTGGAGGTATCAGAGCCAAAGAGAAAGTTGGAATAGTTGAAAAGTGGGAATCTGATAGTACAACTGTCCACACTGATACTGAACTCAGGTCTGGCTATGTGAATTGGGCAAAGTGCTTGAGGCTTCAACCTTAAGTTCCTCTCCCAAATGCAGGAGATAATATTTGTAGCCATCCATCAATGGAAGTTTAGCTCTATAAACAAAACCCTTCCTGAAAGAGCTCCTTTTCCTCACAGGACCCAAAGAAAGTGTTAAAAAGACATTACAGCAGCTTTGTGATATAGCATTTTGATAATCAGTACACAGACTCCAGATTGAATAATTGCCTACAAAATGTATTTTATATTAGGGATTCTAAAACATCTATATATTTACTGGGGATGTAAGAATGCAGGGTTCCTGCAACTCCCCCGATCCCATCGTACTCCTTGAATACACTTACCAGGCTTTCACTTGTACACTTATCAGGCTTCCACTACCCAATTCTGGAAAACCCTATTTCACAGGAGCAAATGAATCAGGAATACAAGGCAATTAAAAACACTTCCCACTGTAGAAGTTACTTTGATTGATATTCAAATTTTGTTCTCAATTTGAACCAAAGGAAAATTCATATGCACAGTCAGCTTCTCAACTCATTTCCAACTGTTAATGAACCAAACATGCATTGCCAATGAGGTAATGGAGTGTCCAGTTTTAGCACAATAACAGTGCTGTTGTTGAAACCTCATAATGATTAGATGCCTCTGTGGCTATTATTAGGAAATTCCACAACATAATTTGAACATTTATTGCATTTACTGCAATTTCAGTGTTACACAATATTTTGTTATGCCAAATATTACAATATTTTGTAAATGCTATTTTCTTCTTGGAGGGTATTTGCTTAAAGGAATACATTTCCAGAGAGAACAAACATAGGAAGCATACCACCCCCAAATATTTTCCTGCCTGCAATAAATGTGTATAGTAGTATTCTAAACTCTGATGTACAAAAATACTTTACTTTTTTATAAGATTAGTTTTAATTGAATATATCAGAAAATACCATGAAGTTATATACTTATTGCTATTCACATGTACTCTTGCTGACGTTGTACCAAACATACACTCATAAAATTTCGTGGGAATGAGAAAAAACTGGGTGCATAGAACTATCTACTGATGTAAACGTTTGGTATGTATAATTTATAGTTACATTTAAATAAGGTTATGTACGCATCAAATTTAACAAAAATTAAATATGCCTACTTGTGAGGACTGATGAGTACATCAAATATCCTGGCAATTCCAAAACAAAGGGTTGTGATTAATGCAAAAGAGCATTGTGCATAGGAATCCCAACTTGGGAGCATTTTGGGGGACAACATAGCTGAAATAAAGGATTTACAATTCCAAATCAGAGAAAGAAATGACATCCACCAGAGTAGATTCCACTAAACATTGTTTGAAAGTGACTGTGCCTGAAGAAGTGTCACAATGCAATTAGATCAACTCCCTTCTCGTACCAGCCCATGCCCATCCCCACAAAATATGTCATCTACCACACTTGTGTTTTCCAGACATTCTGACTAAGCTAAGAAGTCAGAAAGTACATCCTGGAACTTTTTATATCTACAGGAAAATCTAACACTTCTGATCAGCTATTCTTGGTTAGCCACTTAACAAGGGGCCCTATAAGCTATTTCATACTTTCCCACTGCTACCTTTTGATTTAGTTTGTGAACTAACCACAACAGTAATAGGAAACTGTTCTACACATAGCCCCCAACTGTGTTCCTCCATTAGGCTTTATGGAAAGGGCCAACCTGGATCAGCTTCAGGGCAGCAAAGCATCATTTTAATTGTTTTGATTTCTAGCTGACATACGAAGATCTAAACAGGCAAAACAAGGTAAGTAAACGGGAAGGTTGGTACTTACCGTGAACTCCCCTTCTCCACAGCTCCAGTCAGGGTCAGCATGGCACATCTGGGTAGCTCCTCCCTCTCCAGTAGGCAGGTCAGATGAGACATCTTTGGAGATGGGAGGGGCTCCTGGATCCGCCCCCAGTCAATCCAAAGCCTCAAGACAAACTCCCAACTCCATCCGGCAGGAACATCCAGACAGACCAACGTGCAGTACGCCAATCGCTGTCACCACGACGTTCCACGATGTGGCAATAAGCAGCAGGCCAACCCTAACCTGCTCTAACTGCATAACCACACTCAGTATCCCCCAAACAAAACCACCAAAAGGCAGGGGAATCCCACTAACACTGAGAACAAATCAACAAAGGATACCTCAGGCTCCTCCAAAGGGCGGGATGCTGACCCTGACTGGAGCTGTGGAGAAGGGGAGTTCACGGTAAGTACCAACCTTCCCGTTCTCCAACAGCTCCAGTCAGGGTCAGCATGGCACATCTGGGATGTACCAAAGCAGTACATAATCGGTCAGCCAGGGAGGGAAACTAACCTGAGGTATCCTAGACCACGCTCTGGAGCACGCTTCTAGCGAAGACAGCGTCTCGAGCCGCGTAGGTATCAATCTTGTAGAACTTGATGAACGTTGTGGGGGTGCTCCATGTGGCCGCCCTACACACCGCCTCCATAGATGGGGAGGCCTTAAAGGCCGCAGAAGTAGCGGCTCCCCGAATGGAGTGAGCCAGAATACCCACCGGAGGAGTGGCACCCCGTGCCCTGTATGCCGATGCAATAGCCTCCCTCAGCCAACGGGAAATAGTGGAGGATGAGGCCTTGGTGCCCTGTTTGGGCAAACGAAAATGTACAAACATAGCCTCGGTCTTACGAAACGGGGCTGTTCAGGCCATATAAAACTTCAAGGCCCTGCAAGGGTCCAGAGAGTGCCACAGCACCTCTTTGGGATGTTTAGGATTAGGGCAAAAAGATGGGAGCACGACCTCCGCAGATCTATGAAAAATAGAATTCACTTTTGGAAGGAAAGATGGGTCCAACCTGAGAGTCACTCTGTCTTCCGAAAAGGAACACAATTCCTTCGCCACTGAAAGGGAGGCGAGCTCAGAAACCCTCCTAGCAGAGGAGATTCCTACTAGAAAGGCCGTTTTAGTAGTCAGGTCCCTAAGAGAACTAGTGGCCATGGGTTCGAAGGGAGCCCCGGTGAGCGCCTTTAGCACCAAAGGTAAATCCCAGGAGGGTGCTCTGTGCACAGTGGGGGGATTTAACAGGGCCGCTCCCTTCAAAAACTTCCGCACATGGGGGTGAGAGGACAACCGTCTTCCCCTAGGGTATCCCAGGATAGAGGCAATGGCCGAAACCTGACGCCGAAGGGTGGCTGTACTCAGGCCCTTCTGTAACCCTGACTGTAGGAACTCTAGGAGCTCTCTGACTCTGGGTTTCTGGGGGTCAATCCCCTTACCTGAACACCACGAGGAGAAAATCCTCCAAGTCGAATTGTAAATTCGATTTGTGGACTCCCTCCTGTCTGCCAGCATGGTAGACAGAACCGCCTCTGAATAACCTAAAGTTGACAAGGCCTGCCGCTCAATCGCCAAGCAGTCAAGCGAAGAAACGCTGGGCTTGGGTGCTGAATCGGTCCCTGTGACAGCAGGTCCGGTCGGTCCGGCAGGCGGAGCGGGGGCTGCGATGACATCTCCCTGAGGTCCGGAAACCATGGACGGCGCGGCCAATGGGGAGCGATGAGGACAATCTCTGCCTGTTCCCATCTGAGCTTGTTTAGAACTCTCTGAAGAAGCTGAGTTGGAGGGAAGGCATAAAGGAGGCCCTGGGGCCAAGTTTGCTGCAGAGCGTCTATGCCTAGGGCGCCTGGAGAACGCCCCCTTGCGTAAAATCTTGGAACTTGATTGTTCAGGTGAGATGCAAACAAGTCCATCTTCGGAAGACCGAAGGCTTGGACGATCATCTGGAAGACCGAGGGGTGGAGTTTCCACTCTGTCTGGTCCACTTGTTGGCGGCTTAGCCAGTCTGCCTCTGTGTTGTCCACGCCTGGGACATGCTCGGCCCTTACTGAGGCTACATTGTTCTCTGCCCACCTGAACAGGGCTCTGGCTTCCCTCTGAAGAAGGGGGGATTTCGTACCCCCCTGCCGATTGATGAAGGCCCGAGCAGTCATGTTGTCGGTGTAAACAACAATGTTGAGGGCTCTGCTGTTGGACGCAAATGTCCGAAGAGCTAGGAAGATTGCTCGCAGCTCCAGGAAGTTGATGCTGCGAGTTGACTCGGTCTGAGTCCACTGGCCCTGAGCTATTCTGCCCATGGAATGAGCACCCCATCCGAAGAGGCTGGCATCGGTGAAGATGGGGGTCCTGGCCAGAACCTGTATTGGGCTGCCCTGTGACAGTCTGGAGGGGGCCAGCCACCATTGGAGGTCCTCCAGGGACAGGCGATCCAGCCGGATTGTCTTGTGACGGTTTGACGCAATCAGGTCCTGATACGGAAGGAGCAGGAGTTGCAGGCCCCTGGCCCTCGATCTGGACCACGGGATGACGTCCTGGCACGATGTCATCATTCCCAGGAGGCGTGCTAACAGGAGGACATCGGCTGACTTTGCCAGGAGCACTTGCGCTGCTACCTCCTGAATCTTTCCTTGTCTCTCCGAGGAGAGAGTGACAGTGAACCTGCGAGTGTCTATTGTCACCCCCAGGTGAGAGAGGACCTGGGTAGGTCTTAGATGGCTCTTGTCGGTGTTTATTACAAACCCGTGATTCTGAAAGCATGCCACTGTCTGCTCGAGGTGACGCGCCCCCTGTTGGGGGCTGGTGCTCCTGAGTAACACGTCGTCTAAATACGGGTACAGGGCGACACCCTGCAACCGCAGGTGAGCAACTAGTACTATCAGTACCTTTGTAAACACCCTGGGGCTTGAGGACAGGCCAAACGGGAGCGATTTGTATTGCCAGTGCTGACCGTTGTAGCAAAAGCGAAGGAACCTGCGATGTGCCTGATTTATGAGCACATGAAGGTAAGCATCCTGCAAGTCCAGAGAACATAGATAGTCTGCCCCCTTGAGGGCCATCAGGATAGAGCGCAGGGTCTCCATTTTGAATTTGTGCTGAATCATGAAGCGGTTGAGCCACTTCAGATTCAGAATAATGCGCGTGTCCCCTGACTTTTTGGGGACTGCGAAGATGTGGGAGTAGACTCCCGTTCCCTGTTGAGAAGTTGGGACGCTCTCGATGGCTCCAACGTCCTGCAGGCGGTGTAGAGCCTTGACAATCTGCTCGTGTTTTAGTGGACACGCCGGTCTGTTGACGTGTACAAAACGGTCTCGGGGAATACGTCTGAGCTCCAGGGAGTATCCGAAGCGCACAATGTCCCTGACCCATCGATCTGATGAGGTCTGGTCCCACTGATCGGCAAACAGCTGGAGTCTGCCGCCGACTCTGGGATGTCCGGTGGCGTCATGCTGAAGTGTCTTTGGGCCCCCTGTTAGTGGGCTGTTGGGCCGACTGACCACGGGGACGAAAGGAAGACTTCCTCTGCCAGGGCCTTCTGGAACCCTTAGGGTAAGTGCTCGAGGAGCTGGGGCCACCTGAGGGTCGGGCTCCTCCGAAAGTGGATCGGTGACCACGAAAAAACTGCGGTGACGATCTGGGCTGTTGTCTGGAGGACCTCTCCCGGGAAGGAAGTACTCCTTTCTTGCCCTTGGATTCCACAAGAAGAGGCTGCAGCGCCTCACCGAAGAGCTTCCCTCCTTTGAAGGGGAGGCCGATGACCCGGGACTGAGAGGCTGCATCTACATCCCAGTGACGAAGCCAGGTGTTTCTGCGAACCGTCACGGAGGCGGCCATAGAGCGTGCAGATAGCTGAACAGCATCAGCAGTAGCATCGGCGGCGAAGGCAGAAGCTGCTTCAATTTTCTTTAGGTCTTTTCGGACCTCGGCTGGAACATCGAAGTCAGCAAGCAGCTCACGGATCCAGAGGAACACAGCTCTGGAGAACATGGATCCTGCCACTGAAGCTCTCAAGGATCCTGCCGCCGCATCAAAGGCACGCCGTACAGCTTGTTCTATGCGTCTGTCCACCGGGTCTCTGGGGAGCCCATCAGAGTCGACTGGTAAGACCGAAGACGACCCAATAGCAGCTACAGGGGCGTCCACCACAGGAGTCCTGAAGCGCTGCATCTCAGAGGGGGACAAAGAATAAAGCTTTAATGAAGGCTTAGAATTGTCCCTCCCTCTGGCTGGGTTCTCCCACTCCCTGTCTATTAGGGACCTGAAATGCTCCTGCAGGGGGAACCCTCTGGGGGCTTCCTGCTGGGCTGGGAAAGCGGTGGGGTTGCCCCGCGCCGAGGCCGAAGCCGCAGATGTGGAGGGCTCCTGGTCATCCTGCAGACGGAGGACTCTGAGCACCTTAGGAAGCATACGGGGGAACATTTCGCTCTTAAACAGTCTAGGGCTGGAGGTCTCTGAGATTGAATACTCCTCAGATATTTCTCCCTCCTCGGAATCCACAGCAGTCTCGCTGGACTCCAACAGCCGGGGCCTTTGCGCAGAGGGAATCAGATCCAGGCTGTCTTGGCTGCAGGATCTGGGCCTCTTCCTCTCGTTAGAAATGAATTCAGCAATCTGGGAAGCTCTGTCCTGAGACGCTTCCTGCTCTGCCCCTTGAACTGCTCCTGCTTCCACACCGCCTTCCACCAGGGGACTAGGGCCCGTGGGGGGGTCCAAAGGTTGCTGGGGGGGCTGACGAGGGGCCAATTGGAAACCCCCAAGGGCTGAATCCAGGCACGCTGTGACCATCTGTTGAATCCGTGCCTCCAACTCCCCCCAGGGCATGGGCATCAATACATCACCAGTCTGTTGGGCCTCCTGGGCCTCCTCGGGGGAAGACATGCTGCTTCGGCCTGGATCTCAGTGCAGATGGAATATGATGCCCACGCCAGCTACCGTCCTCGCGCCCGTGAGTGAGGGCGAGGGTCGGTGCCTCAGTCGCTGCAGTGGCGACTGGCGCTGCCTTCACCCTGCCAGGAACGGGGAGGATCAGGCAGATGGTCTCCGCTGGCTCCGCGATGGCCCTAGATGCTGTTTCGGCCTGGTGTGCCAAAAATCCAGAAACAAAATGGCCGCCGCCAGTGATTTCAAGCCTCTGCGCTGTGCTGGGACAGGCCTGAGCGGAGATTGGGGTGTCCCTTGGCCCACGCGAGGCGGGGGACCCCAGAGGAGCCCTGAAAAGGGCTTTAAAAGTCTTCTGTGCGATGTCTCAGTTCGCTGCTGCGATCGTTTTTTGTTTTTTTTTTTAAGAGAGAGCAACGAAGCTTGCGACCTGCTTTGCTGGAAGGCAAGGCCAGACTGGGGGCGGATCCAGGAGCCCCTCCCATCTCCAAAGATGTCTCATCTGACCTGCCTACTGGAGAGGGAGGAGCTACCCAGATGTGCCATGCTGACCCTGACTGGAGCTGTTGGAGAAGAAGCACTGCTAAGAGAGCAATACTTATTCATCTGATATTATCCAGAAGATAGTTCAACATAAAGCAATCAAACAACTCTGAAAGAAACCAAGTCAGCTAACAAGGCCAATATATTTCTTCCGACAAAGATAAGAGAAATAATTGCCTGTTGTTCTGTTTCCCTGAACTGTGTCACTTTGGTGTTTGTGCATCCTGTTGGCAAGAATCAGGATGCAAAGTCAGGGTGCGGCCCTGTCATATAGCCAAGTAGACGAAGCTGAGAGAACGCATAAAAGCAAGGATCTACTCCTTTCAGGACAGCCAGTGAGGCCACTGTTTTCCCACTTTTTAATGTTCTTTCTCATTTAACCCCTTTGCATATTTTTACATTATTACCCATAAACACACCAAAAGCTGTAGACTCTAGAAGCTCCACTTATATACTTCACCTGTCTCCTTCAGGAGACGGATTAAAAATACAGTATTTCACTAAGCCATACAGCCTAATCCTAGGCAGGTGTGCTCAGAAGTAAGTCCCCATGTGTCCAATTGGGCTTACTCCAAGTAAATGTTCATAGGATTGAGGCCTTTGTTTCTTAAATTGCTGACTGCTACTGCTTCCTTGTTTCTGTATGTTTCTAGCATTTATGTTTTCATCATGCGTTTTTTTCTCAATATAAACTATTTTTGAGAACATTTGCATGGAAAAGCAATGCATACATATCATCAAATGAAAAAACAAAAATTACAGGGAAGGAGGATTCTGTGGGAAGACTAAAAATGTGTCCTGTAGGACAGCGTTTCCCAAATTGCCAGTCAGGACCCACCAGTGGGTTGTGACTTGATTGGGTTGGTGAGTCTTGAAACTGACAAGATCATAGCTAAGGAGGAAAATATATTGAGCCCTATGGAAAGTGAAACTGAACCACATGGGCATGTTTATTCATGAGTAAGTGAGCTTACCACAGTCTACATTGAAGGGTAGACTAAGAGGAATACACCACCAGAATTGTCCCGATCTGATGAACGTGGAGCTCAACAAATGCTCCATAAGGCAGTCCCCCCACCATAGTAAAAAGGACAAAAACGTAAGTTTGAGAGCTGGTAAAGTGAAACCTTTTTTTGAGGGGGGGGGGGTCTCATAAAACAAGGTGGATCCCAATAGTGTGTCATTTTAAAAAATGGGTCCTAGTGCTAAAGTGTTTGGAAACCACTGGACTAAGAGCCCCCCACTAAAGCAAATAAGCACAACAGCAGTGTTGGGCAGATTGGTAACCATCTGTAAGCAAACATGGTGGGAATTCTAGATTTCTATTGTTAACTTAAAACACTGAAATATGTCAAGGAGAAAACTGTTCTCCAGATGCATTAGTCAAATTAGGCAGCATTACTTACACACATTTTCTTTGGATAATTTATTATGACTACAAGCAGGCAGTATGCACATTTCTCCCAGACAAACCCATAAATAGAACAAACCCACTTGCACTAGTTAGACTCTTATCATGACTCTTATCCAACCGTAATAAATCTATACATTTTGGACAGAATTGCACCAAGAAAGCCTTGGTTTAAAACTCTACTCATTCTAAAACTCACCAGGTGGGCTTGGATCAAGATAAACCAACAACAGAGTTGTTCAGAGGACAGAATAGGATATCTACATTTTACACAAATCCATCAGAGCATCAGTTTCCAAACAATATCATTAAATTCAATCTGTGCTCCTTTCTACATTGTAAACTTAGGATACTGTTAAATCAAAAGTTGTAATGGAAGAAATTATCTCATTTCACAGGCATATCAAAATTGCCTTATGGCAGAAAGGCAACTTCAATATCATATCAGAAGACAATACAATACATTATTTTAGTGTGTGTAACCATGCAGGTCTCTTTTTAAGTTTGGGAATGAAAACACTTATTTAAAAGGCTTATGGGTTGGGCCTTTTATGTGTGGAAACAGAAATTCCACACATTCTTTTCATGCACTGTCTACATAGCTGAATATAATGCCTAACTAAAGTAATGATTAAAAATAATAGGGAAGAAATTCCTTCAAGTCTTTGTATCATCAGTTTAAAATATATGTTAAAATATCTGTTTAGCATTTATTTCTAATGCCGTCATGCCCCGGTATCCACTGGGGTTCCATTCTGGATCCTTCCGTGGATACCTGAAACAGTGTATACTGGGGACGCCTTTTTAAAAGACAGGGGAACATCAGTGATTTTATTTCAACAAGGTAAAAAAAGAGATTTGTTCAGTATTCCACTATCTCCTTAATAGGTGTCTCAGTATCCATGGTATCTGTGGATAACTGAAACTGTGGATATTGAATCAGTGGATACTGGGACAAGCCTGCATATAGCAGCATATTTCTCTTTCATATTAGGATACCATTAATATTGCAAGGAACTACCTATGGTATTTCCAGATGAAAGTTTTTTTAAGGGATATGTTGAAACAGGATACCCAACACGCATAGCTCGCAAGGAGGCTATGCCACTGTTTGCAATGGACCACAGATAGCACAGATAACAGTAGGTAACCTAATGGCATAAGGCATAAGCCTTTAGTATTTGCAAAGTGGATTTAATTTTTTTTACTTTTTAGAATACTTTTTTTATGTCCACCTCCCTGCTAAGGAATCACATGTCACAGGATTTTAGGGCATATTCTAGAATAGATCACACTTGGTTCATGTGGAGACAATGGCCAGTTCCACTGGACCTCACTGTTGCCCTGCCTAGAACATGCTGAACACTTATCTGTGGTTGAATATTGTGGGGAAGATGGGCAACAGGAAGCACACTGTCTTTCTGGGAAGCTTGTTAATTCCCATTACTAATCTCATTTATTTATTAAATTTGTATCTTTCCTTTTTTCCATAGCAGGGATCAAGATAGTGTGCACAGGCTTTCCAGCAGCCTCTTGGCCAGACCTGCTTAGCTTAAGCAAGGTGACTGCCACATATGCCCCAGACCCTGGATGATGTTCTAACTAAAGAACCCAGAATTCCCAGGAACTGATCATTACCAGTACTTCAAAATGAACTAAGTCATTAACCTCTTTGGGACACTATACCATTTATTTATTGTCCTCCGTAAACCAATGGGAGTGCACTTCCCATCAGCTCCTACTGTGACCTGGAAAGGGCAAGGGAGGCCCTGCTGGAGAACAGAAATGTAAAAAGGAGGGAATCTGAAGGGCACAGAAGAGGCAAAGAGTTGCACGCAAGGAGCAAGTCTATAAAGGGCTGATGAAGCCCCGGTGTGGAAATGACCCATGACTGAAGAGAAGGAGCAAAGGTAGCCCTGGGTCTATTGCTGCACAGGCTTTGCTAGGGAAGCCCTGAATAATAGAAGCCCGGTATGCTGCTGCACCTGTGAATGCTAATGCTGAATTACAAGCCACAGAGGCCGGTTCAAAGACTTTGTTTACTACCCCTTTTTGGATCCTGTTCTTATGTCTCACCCCCCCCCGCAAGCTTCCCCTGGTCCTACCTGCTCCATTACACTCTTTGTTATTATTAGCCAGGTGTTAGTGTGGTTGCTGGAACCCACCAATATTAGCACAGAGTGCTAATCCTGAGGAACAATCAGAATTTGCCTCCAATTGCACAGGATGCTACTAATTCACCCTCTCATGGCACTATGTTGTGAACATTTTTGTTGAGAGGCACTATATAAACATCATCATCATCATTATTCATCATCATCAACAGCAGCTTCTGGCATCTTAGACACTAACATTATTATGAAATGAACGTTCATAGTCAACAAGCTGAAATAGTTGTAACTTTAAAAGCTCTGCTATCTCTGTGGCAAAGCTCTGTGGAACTTAATACCCCATACCACTCTTTGCTAGCTCAAAGTGTTGCCAACGTACCAAAGTGCAGCCATCTTAAAACTTTTTGTTTAAGGTCTCTTGTCTAAAGTTGCTAAAGTATGTAACTTGTTTCCCTCTTTGCTCTCATTACATTGTTCTCACTCAATAGCCCCCGCCTGTAACCTTCTCCAATCCAGGGCTAATTCTCACAATAGATAGAAAACTGGTTCAAGCTGGCAGAGCTTCCTTGTTTCCTTCCTTATCAAAATGGTCACGGCATATTCTCAAAGTCCAATCAATATAGAGCTTTTCAGGCCCCAGACCCGGTGTAAATTTCCACCAAGCAGCAGTGTGGAGGAAGAGGAGGGGGGACTATAAAAATGTTTGCAATCTGTATTTTTTTGCCTTTTTCCCTGTCTTTCCAGGGAGACTGGTCCACCTGCACAGGTGTAATAAACATGATCCTCATACTCTCGCGTGTGGTTATTTGCCTTTTAAAATATTTTCCCATGATAGAAACCATTTCAAGCCGATTTTCGGCAACAAAAGTACACCTGGAAAACCTCCCACTTGCAATAATACTGCACCTTTCCACAAGATCTCCACAAAATCATTCTGTCCAAATAACTATAGTCTACCCCAGTATCTGCAGATCCAGCATCCACAAATTTGACTCACCATGGATACCATGGATGTCAAACCAGAAATGGCTTTCTGAGGCCTCCCGAGTCCCACAGACACTTCTGCAAGGCTCAGAAGACCTCTGAAATCCACTTCCAGTTTGCTAATCACAAATTCATGAATCCGTGGGAGGTCCTGGATGGATCGCCCACGGATAAAGAGAGTGCTGTATTCACTCAAGCACTGGAAATGCAGTAAGAACAGGAGTTTACAAAGTTAGCAAATGACATTTTGAAGATACATTGGGATTTATGAGTCAATTTCTATGTCTCAGCTTTTACTGTCTGAACATTAGCTAATGTTAACTGTAGCAGTAGTGCAGGTGATGCAATTGAGATTGTATTTTGAAAGATGTTTTATTTTAGTAGTGCCACAGTGATTATATAAATTTCAAGCATCAAAATCTTCCCACTGATCAAAACCAAGCGGCATCTAAATATCAGCGTAGAGGCAAAATACCATGTATGCAAAAGAAGAAATAACAAATCTCCAACATAGGTTTTGTTACCTCTTCAAAAGTCTCCAGGTTCCTTAGAACTATGTAAATAGTACTTTTGGGAGGAAAAAATGAAACAGACATTTTTACCTTTCTAAAGCTGCAATTCTACACATACTTCCCAGGCAATAAGTCCCACTGAGTGCACCAGAACTTACTTCTGAGGTGTAAGTAGCTACCTAAATCATTCAAGAACCAGGAGCCAAAGTAGTATGCAGTCAGCATAATGCTCTCAAAGAAACCTATTTCGTTACATGACAAATGAAAGGAGAGTTTCAAAAGCAGTTTGGAAAATAGTATGGGGTTCTGCTATTCAAGATAGGGAAAGCAATCAGTAATTCTACCAAATTTGCCAAAGATTTTGGGTGATCTAAAATAGCTATTTGAATTCCACCTGTAGCTTGCATTTTAAAAATCAAATTAAACATATGAGTTATGTTTAACTAGTCAGACATGCTGTATTTTGGCCTATGAACAGTATTTTCATTAATTAAGAAATAGTACTATTATATGAATTACTCTAGATGCTGTCCCATCACACAGTTCATTTCTGAAAAATGTTCAGAAACATTTTTAAAGGATGTATTGTGCTTCATGGCTTACAATAGTCCCTTTTTCCAGTTTGGAGTTTTTGTTTTATTATAAAACAGGAAAGCCACAAGATTTAAATCAAACATCTGTAAGCAAAAAAAACCACTATGTTTAAGCCAAGAAGAACCTGCAGTGAAACCCAGAACTGCAAGAGACCTACTGTATCTGCTCTTTTTCAGCTGAAAACTAGTCTTCGAATTCACAAGTAAACCATTGTGTGCAAGAAAAGACTACTGTCTCCATTACTAGTGCTCATACAATAACCCCTCCACAGTATCCAATTTTGGAGTGAGAAAGAAGCGGAAACATTAACTTACTACCATTAGAATGAGATTACACATTATCAGGAGGGAAGCCTGAGCTCTAATAAATGTCAGGTATCTAAGAAAGGCCTTTAGTTTTCTATCTTCTTATTTATACTTTCAATGTGAATGTGAAATAGACCCCAATGATATGCTGGGTGAAATTATTCTATGTAATTTCTGGGACATTAACAGCTACTCACCCTGAGGCATCCATTTCAAACATATTCCTGGATTACAGTTTCACAACAGGGCATTAATGCATACATATAAACAGCCCAAAAAAACAAAAAACAAACCCACATCCTACAAAAGTGGATGTAAGTGGCTGTGTTTATGCAAGTGTCACAGGCACCTATCAGAGTTTGCCTGAAGCATTACAATAACATAGCGACCTTGCCCCAAAATTTGTGAAACAGAAATCATTTTTCTTTTTCCTCAAAGGTGAATGTCAAATGAACTGTTTAAGGATAGAAGCACTTGTACATAACACCAGCAAGCTAACAGTTACTCCTGTTTTCTAGTGAGGATACCTCTAGTGTGTCTACCCTTTCTAGTCAACATATACTGAAAGCTTCTTGGGGAAGAAACAGATATTGTTGTTCTATAAAATGTCGTGTATATCAATAATGCTATATTATTGTCACATTTTTATTAGTGAACGCCATCACAGCATTGCTTTGCTTCACTGACCATTTGTTTGACCAGTTCTTTGGAAGCTGTGCCCACTCTCAACCACTGTAGTATGCACTGCCCCTTTTTAAAAAAAATAAAAGAAGAAAACAAGAACACACCTATCCTCCACAGCAATGTGATCTCTACTTCCTTATGCTGACATTCATGTTATCCAGTGACATGTTATACTGTACTATCAGCGCTGAAGTAATATTACTAACAGTGCAATCCTATGATTGTCCACTCAAAAGTAAGTCTCTTTATAGTCTATCTATACACAGTCATGCTTTGTTATCCAATCGAGTTTCCATTCTGGAATCCACAGTGGATACTGAAATCAATGGAAAAACAGCCTTCAAGACCCACTTCCAGGTTTCCTGCTCCTCCATTGTTGCCCTAGAATGCATTGTATACACCCTGAACCCCATTCAGTCACTAGATGGGGTGAATAATGGGATCTAATGGTAGGAAATGGGATTTGGGCCCTTTTCCCCCTTGTTATAAGGCATTTAAAGATGGAACCTGGTATCAGTGGTGATACCATCCCACTGTACACAGGAAAATGTGTAAAGAACAATATCTTTAACAAACTAATGCCAATATAAGCACTAAGAGAAACTTGCAGGGGTTATTACTCAAGTAACTGAAAGTTACTAGAAAGATGCCTTCAACTGGGATTTTGCTCAAAACCTTTCCCCAAAGTTTTATTATAAAAGAGCCCACAAAGTGAACACAACCAAGATGCCTCCACAGCAGACTGTTCCAGTCGTGTCAAGCTAAACTACTTTTGGGGTCAGTAATGTAGTTCATGAATAGGACAATGTTCCTAGTGGGTTTTTTCATTCCCCAGCATTTAATTCATAGATGGCCAAACACTCTAAGATGGCCATGTGTTGCATTATATTATTATAGATTAAGCTAGGGCTAGAAATCAGCCTTGCACTGAAACCATTGAACAGTTGCACAGCCAGGAGCTATTTGGATACTTATTCTAACACAGAAATCGTCCCTTGGAAGGCAAACTACAATTTTTGATAAGAATAGGCACAATCAGCAACAGAACATGTTTTACTATTAAAAACATTTTAATTACTTTAATATTCTACATTGCAGGCACCATCTTCAGATGGGAATCTGAAATCCAATGAACTGTTTCAGCTCATGCAAGGGGCTTGCGCAAAACAAAAGCCTGATCTTGTGCAGCCCTAGC
The DNA here is from genome assembly GCA_029204185.1 of Lerista edwardsae. Lineage (NCBI taxonomy): Eukaryota > Metazoa > Chordata > Lepidosauria > Squamata > Scincidae > Lerista > Lerista edwardsae. The sequence continues at coordinate 1,315,750 of JAJKFI010000080.1, forward strand.
ATCAGCAGTGGGTATCACAAATGTGCTGTAAGGCACACTTGTGCCACCGAGAGAGCAAGCAGTGCCAGCGGGGGAGGTGTGCTGCCCCACTGCAGCGGGAGCCTTAGCCACTGGTGGTGAGCAGTAAGCGCCAAGATGCATGGGTGTAGGAAGATGGTAGCAGCAGGGTGGGGAGGAGGCATTTCTGGGTGGGGTGGAATGGGACTCACCCAGGGTGGGGGGGTGAGCCAGCAGAGGCATCCTCTGTTGGATCCTATCCCCTGCTTTGGGTGTAAAAGCCCAACATGGGGATTCTCAAGTTTGCGTCTTCAGCAGATGCAGAAGCCCCAAGAAGCCCCATTGAGCAGGCAGGGCTTTACTCATGGTGAGAAAACAAATGTTTCCTTCCTCTGAGGAGACCTCCAGCCTGCTTGGATGCAGCAGAGGAGCCAGAAGAAGGTGTTCAGAGCCTGCTGCTTCTACCTGGATAGGACTGGGCTCTAACTGGATTTTTTTCCCTTTTAAAATGGCTGGCTCAGAGGCTCATATCTGTTCCCGAAAATTAACTCAACACACAAAGCTACTGTTCAAATAAGTAAAATCTAAAGCTTCTTTCAGCTCCCACTACCAATTTCACTATTCTTCACATCTATGTCCAAATCTATACCAACAGATTTGAAGCACCAGATGATGAATATGTTTGCTAACTGATAATGTATATTTTTATGCATCAAAGTTCGACATCAAGAGCAACACCAAAGTTCAGCTTCTTGGTCACTACTAGATCCATATATTCCCCACTCACCCCCAGGTGCTATTGCAACATCTATACTTGGTGCCAGTATGCTTGCAAACATCTCAAGTGCTGTATTTGATCTTTAGAGTTCTAAACCAGGGGTGTCAAAGAAAAAGGCCCACAGGCCGGATGTGGCCCCCAGAAGTTCTGGTTTCATGATTGCAATCCAGAAGTGGATCGCAATTACATTTTTAACAAATTGTGAGGCTTGGGGAGTCCTGTGGGAATGTCCCCAGGGCTCCCCACATAGTCCCGGAGACCAGCGCTGTGAGGGGTAAGTGTAGAAAGCCCCTTGGCCAGGGCAATGGTGCAATCCTAGGGATTGCATTGCTGCCTTCCCCTTCTCCCCGCCCCTCAAAGACCTATAGGACAGTGCTTCCCAGGGTGGTGGGTTGCGACCCATCACTTTGCGAAGCACTGCTATATGCGGTTTGGTCAAGCTTTTTGGGGGGTCCATCCAGCCATGTTCAGGCATTTTCCATCATCCTGTTGGTACATTATCTACCCTCTTTTTCTTATCTGATTTAATTCAATTTCTTTTTAGATTTTTAATAATTCTGTGGGTTGTCGCATCTGATCACTCCGATCAGACACTGCAGTAGAGTTTATTTTTAATACAATCCCCAGGACTCTCTATGTTCAGCACTCTCTGCTGACACAAAAAAGAAAAGCAGAGAGCAGGAAAAGGTGTTAACCACTAGGTGCTACTCACCTCAGTCGGCCTGCCTTCTCCCAGAACAAGCTCTGATTGAAGGATAGTGAAATGTACTAGAGATATAATATTTCTATTATTGTCCTGGAGGCTCAGGATTTCATACATTAGCACTGCAAAAAAAATTAAAAGTCCCTTCTTTTCACATATTCTACACCTGAATGGGAGAATTCAAGCAGGCTTCTATGCACAGATCATCCTCCAGATGAGGTCCCTTGTACAAAGAATGCTGCCTGAGTGAAGGACAACCATCTAAGCCTACACATACCAGTAATTCATGTCAAGATAGGTCAATGCATACAGCCACAAAAGCGATTATAGATTCCCTTAGGTGCTGATCACCTCTTGACAAGACTCAGTCAGGTCCACTGCTCCAAGCAAAACAATACATATAATTGCAGCTCATTCAATGTTTGGTTTAAAGTGACTGAAAAGTGCTAATATGGTTATTTTACCCCACGTAAGTACTCTCAAAAATTATAAATTAGGCATCCAGGCTACTAGCTTCCAATCAGTTCCTTTTTAGGCTTATTAAAATCACCTAAAAATAATTCAGTCATATATTGATATAAAATATTTCTTTGAGATAAGGGAAAGTATATGTACATTTTTAAAGAGGCATCCAAATAATGCAATCCATTATTCTATCATTCACTGTTTAGTTTCTACATATGAAAAGGCTTTGTTTTAATAAATGCATGCAAAATGATGGACAGTGAGAACACTGACTAACACTGACTAATTTGGTCTCCTGGTCTAGGAAATTTAATCTAGGAAAGCCCTAGTTGCTGAGTGAAGTCACTTACAACTTTTGTTTTAATATGAATAATACTTTTGAAAGATTTATAGACATCTAGGTACCATAGCACACATCTAGCCAGGTGTTACACATAGCACAACAGCCTCACTGCAACCTGAGCTTCTACACTGTTGCTTACTAAATGATTCAGTTCACAATACAACCACATTTTGACAAAACTGCAGTCTCTGTGTTGATGGGTTTAATTCCAAGATAAAGCAACTTATTTATAGCAATGATTTGCAGAACATTCTACTGTCAGGGAACCCTTTCCACATTGACTTGTTTACAAAGAATCTGCCAACGAACTCCAGCATTCTAAGATTAGGCAACAGATTTTCCTCATAAATATCACTGCCCTGTAAGGAATGTCCCATACTCCACTTGTATATCATCATCACGTATGACTGTCCAGAGCTGGACACTAATGCCGCACCTGCCTCTCACCCCAAGACAGGGTCCACAGGCATCCCAGCCAGAAAATGGTGGAAGGACACTGCTACAGGGGCCATGCAGGAACAACCTACATAATCCTGAGCAATGGGGAAACAGGCTTGCCTGCTGCATTAGCAGCAATGCCAAATCCAGGGAAAAGAGGGCAGGGACAATTGGTGAGAAAGTGTCGCACCTGCTTTGCTGGCCTTAGAGTACAAAAGGCAAAGGAAGGGGAGCAGGCCAGTGAAATCCTTTCAGAGCCCCATAAGCCCCAGTGTCAAGACTCCAAACAGCATGGAGAAGGATCACCAGGGTGCAATCATAGCCTCCTCTGGGCCTGAGGCCATAGGGTGTCATGTGGAAGCTTTGGGCACTGCCCCAGACCCAGTCTGTGTCAGCCAGAACCCAACCTGCTTTCCTACCCTCCCCTAGAACACCCCGTACTTTCCAGGCCATTCCCCAGGGGCCACAATGACAAATGCAGATGTATCTCTTTTGCCAGAGACAGTGCAATGCAATTAAATAGATGCATGTCCTCATAGCACATGTGCAGCTTCCTATTCAAAGTCACATCTGTACAGGAAAAAAACTACGGTGTGATATAGCCAGAAACCCAGGCATTGGCTTGGATGACAGTTTAGGAACAGTCATCTTATTTAATTTCCCGGACAACATTCACCTAATGTCTTCAGACATGATTTCATGAGCATGAGAAATAGTGACTCCATTCATGTAATGGATGAATTCATGTAAATCCACGTATTTGTCCCCATCCCAAACAAAATGGGTGGGAATCAAATACAGTGGCCATATACATAATTAGTTCTATGCATGTAGGCCCCTAGTTCAAATGCAACATCCAGCATGGCTACCGAGTAGGCAAAGGGATGAAACAGCACAGTGGGGGTGGAACAGGGAGGTGCAATCCTGATTCCCTAGAATTATCTTACAGGCATCAGACCGTATCTATACAGGACCTATCCCCTCTGGATAGAGACTGTGCCATATCTGTCGGTGTGAACATTTTTATACAGTTTTTTTTTTTTTCAACAAAGCAGTTCACAGACAAAATCTAATAATTAAATTAAATAATTATTACTATTTAAATACAAACAGCCACACACATTTAATGTTCAATCAATTCCCTACATTAAATTGGCCACTGAAATCAGCACTGCAATGCAATTTCATACTAAACTCTACAGAGATCAGAACTGGAAAGTCTGCAATATTTTTCCCCCTAGCAAGAAAGGGAAGGACTCTGTGTAAATAGGTTTATACATATTATGCTGATACATCACCTTTTCATAGGCATGGCTCACATACTTTCTGCTATTTAAAAAACACAGCCCAAAGCCACTTGAGGGCAAGGAGTGACACTGCTTTTCAAAATTACTAAAGCTAACTTGAGAACATTTGACAACAGAGACTAAGAGACGTGTGGCTTACTTATCATGGGAGGAACACCACAGTATTATTCATAGCTATTAAAAACAAGATTTGCCCTAACCAACCACGCATCTCTCCACCCCTTCACTGCAATAGTTCCCCATTAATAGACTACCCCTTATCCAAACATCCAAAAGTCAGATTATTCCAAAATCCAGACATTTTTGTCAAAAACGTATCTTCTATAGTGAGAACACTAGAAGGGCTTGTTTTCATACCCATGCACAGAGCAGGTACATGCTGTGAATTCTCCTGTCTGCTCTACGGTATGTCCCTGTATAGACATGGTTGAAAAATGTCAGAGACCAGCAGATATCCTTATGGGTAACAGTCATGGGTACCATCTGGGGGGGGGGGCTCTGAGTTTTTCAGCACCCATGGGTTTTTTCTGTGGGGGCAGAGCCCCCATGTTAATGCCAGCACCCTCTGGCATCCAGCCCCCAGACCCAATCCGGACCACAGCACCCACAGCTAACCTGCATGGTCTTTGGGAGACAGACAAGTGAAAGCGCACAATGCCATTTTGACTCCTGGCGTGTGCGCATGATGTCTGCTCTCCTTTGCAAACTGGCAAAACGAAGTGCGTGACGCCATTTTTAGTCCTGGCATCCCGCTTCCCAGCCTCCCTCATCAAATTCAACCTCATCGGGAGCTCCGGAGCCCAGATCCACCCACTATTCTTATAATGGGTACACTTGGGCTCCAAAGCCCAGGTCTACCCACTATAGGTATAGCGGAGCCCAGGTCTACCCACTATAATGTAATGTAATTTAAAGTTGGGCATAGCTATGTCATGTCAGGGGGCGTGGTATGTTACATCAGTGGGCGTGGCCACATCAACATCGGGGCATGGCCACGGGCACCCCCAATGATAAAAGCAAGTCGGCGCCACTGACCAAGTCGGTGTGAAAAGAGCAAGAGAAAGAATTTCTCATTATATTTATGCAATTATTCTGAAATCCAGGCAAATCCGAAACCCATCCCAAGCAGTCTGGATAAGGGATACTACATCAGAATAGAAAATAAGTTTCCCTTGCTGCTTTCTAGGCTTTTTTTGATCCATTCCAATCCTAATTTGTCCCTTTGCCATACTGATTCTTCTAGCGCCTTCCTCAAATCAACTCTCATTCACTTACTACAAATCTTCCTCTTGATCACCATAGCTTTATCTTTTCTGTTCTTTCTAGATCACATTCTTGTATCTCACCCAATTCTTTCTTTTAACAGTGCCATCCTATTTGGCGCTTAGCGCTGATGCAACATTGTGGCGTTATCACTAAGGCATTAGTGCCAACGTGGGGGCACCTAGCAGCACCCCTGCGTCAACGCTAAGGCAACAGGACCAGTGCTGCTGGCAGCACTGGTCCTGTTGTGCCCACGTAGCACCTCCCTAGCGTCTGCCGAAGCCAGCCAGTGGGAGGGAGATTCTGTCCCATATCGGGATGGGGATTAGTGGAAGGGAGGGAGGCGGGGGCAGGATGTGGGCAGGCTTGGGAGATGGCTGGGCTTGGGAGGTGGCCATATGGCCACTTCCTAAGCCCATCCACGACGCACCGATTTGGGCCGCACGGTCTCCTCAGATCTGCAGATCTGCTCTTTAGCAGACGCAGATCCGAGGAACACATAGGGGAGGCTGGAGCCTGCCCTACGGTAAGGGAGCGAATGCCCCCTTGCCATGGGGGGGGGGGCTCCAGCCTCTCCTATGCAGCATTGGATATGGCACTGCCGAGTCGGCCTCGCCATTCCAGTACTGCATAGGATTGTGCCCTAAGTCTTGTCCTCTCAATTTGAATTGGTTCCACCTAACTTGTTTAGACTGCAAAGACCATGATACTTTTATGTTGTCAAATGGTATGATTTTAATGGTAAGAGAAGCCACGACAATGGTAAATTACAGTAGGCAAAATATAAAGCCATAAGCAGGGGAGATAACTGATCTTGTAAGCAGGTGATCCAAAAACAGAAAGCCACAAAAATCTCTAGAGGAATAAACTACTAAAGAAATTATTATTAAACAGATTAATGGGGGCAATTTACTATCAAATCGGGACCTACTGAAAAATGCATTTCACTTTACCAGCCGCTCAAGCATCTGTGGCTATAATGGTGATTGGGCAGCAGTGCTCCCCATGTAGCAGGTTGTTTAAGCCTTGATGGACATTGACAAGGCAAATTAGGCTGTTTCTCAACCCATCAAAAATTGAGTGATGGCCCACTGGAGGGCAATGGACTCACAATTTGAGAACCACTGGAACAGCTTCCCAGTACTAGTTGTTGTTGGTGGTGTTTTTTTGTTTTTTGTTTTTTTTTTTTGGTATTTTATAGAATGCTAGTCAGCAATTGAACTCATATTCATTATTAGCATTCAAGATTTTTATAGCAACACGAACAGTACAGCCCTCAGTAAAGTAAGTACTTGAATGCCATTCCCAAGCAATGGCTGTGACCCAAAAAAGAGGTAAGCATGTACAGCTAGAAGTCTCTGAAGTTTTCCCAGTTTGGCTACAAGAGATAAACAAGCCACATTCCCAACTGAATAGCAACTTCTCTATTCAACATTTGAAGCTGCTGAAGTAAAAACACCAAAGAAACCTTTGATTGTATACGTAGTTCTTTTTCACACAAATACAGCTTTTTTGGACTGTGACCAAGCAAGCAACTTCAATTAAATGAACATGAAATTGTAGTTTCAGAATTCACTGGAAAATATCCTAAGAAAGTAAATCCTGTTGAAATTAAGCTACACATTAAACATATTTATGTGGTAGTGTTTCAAATGTACCACTTAAGAAGGCACATCAGGAAGAAAACTTTTAGTCCTCTTCCCAAATACATTAGTTTTCTATGTGCAAAAAATTGCTTTTTTAAGAAAAGAAGCATTTAAATATACAACATCCCACCAGTCAGGGCCAGCCCCAGGAGCAGCAAGGCCCAATGAGCGTCACTCCCATGGGGCCCCCACTCTCCTCCTGGAGGCCCCAATTCACCATATAACTGTGGTGGAAAGAAGAGCACTTATGGATCTGTGTGTGATGACATCACCACTAACAGCCCTTGGGAGGCAGACGCAGGTGGAAGGGCCCAATGAGAAGCCACTCCACTCGCCCAACTGACTTACAGCCCATGAAGATCCCAGGTGCACCAGCAGACAATCTGCTCACCACACCAACATGGAGGCCCCCAAAGCATGGGGCCCAATGTGATAACATTGGCTTAAGGCTGGTTCTGCCACAAGCAGTTTCAAACTGTAGTGAATTCTACTGCATGTATACCCAGCTTAGTATGCCAAACACCCACAGGCCACTAGGTTCCCACCAATTATTTGCTCTATGTAATCAGTCTGATGAAGTCAACTATACTGACTACTATCACTGAATGTAATAACACTGCTATAGTTACAAATGTATTTGTGCTAAATTGACACTTCTGTTCTCCACATTTCCAGCCTCTGCTTGCCTTTAATATCCATTCGGTTTCAGCACAATTTCATGAAGGTTCTAGGACAACAGAATTAACAAAGGATAATCAAGCACAAAGAAACTGGACTCTCTTGTGCCCCCCAAAATAATCAAGAGTGTATATGGTAATTAAAAAAATCAACTGTACTTCAGAAAATAGTGAAAGTCACTAGATCTGGGGACAGTACAACATTAGAAGACAAACTTGCTGCTCGTTTAGAAGTTCTAAATGTAGATATCAGATATTGCATTTCATAGCACTCCCCCGCCATGCCATACCATGTCATGCAATCACTGTGACTCATATGTTGGCATGTACTAAATCTCTGGCTCCTTTCATTTACAATAGTGTAATGCTGAAACTATGACAATGATATAGTACTCACAAAGTTTACTATTTATTGCTCTAAGATATACTGTACATTTAACCTAGAATTTTTTTGACATTACATATTCACAGGGTATCACAGCAGCTAAACCTCCTAAAGCTAGAACTCTTATGATATGTGAAAGAATTAAGAAGTGTGAGAAACTCTCGTGTTACTCTATAAGAACTGAAACCTTTTTTTTTCCAAGTCCCCACCTACTATTTGGCTCCATCCAGAAAACGTTCAGTAACAGTGGAAAATATTTTAATGTGAACATTGCCCATTTCCAAGCTAAGCCTTTTCTTAAGAAAATTGTGTCTACTCTACTCTGTATGGGATACATCTTCTTTCTAGGCTTCTGAATTCTTGTCTGAATTGGGAACTCAATCTTCCACAATTCAACTTTAAAAACTTTTTTTAAACTGCATTAATATCCTGCTTTCTTCTGTCTTGGAACCCAAGGAGGGGTACATGGAGTTCCTATGTTGTCACCATCAAAGCACTAACTTAATCCAGACCTCGTTCCAATTAGCTTCAGCATCCAGGGAGCAGAGATGTGCCGGTTGTGCGTAATATACACACTGTCTTGCAAACAAAATACAAACATTCCATAATCACTAGAATAGACATCCTAGCTTCTACATTCCTAGGGCCTAGAAGCAGAAACAATCTGCAGCACAATCCTAGCGCCCCCCCTTGCATGGATGCAACGTCATTGCATTGACGCAAGGGGCGGAGCACCGGTGCGCCAGCGCCGAGCAGCACCCCCACATCAGTGCTCCAACTCTGCTCGCAGCGTCAGCTTCAGAGCACCGACGGAGAGCCTCCCTTGCGCCGACCGAAGACAGTCAGCGCAAGGGATTCTCTGTCCAGTTTCGGGACGGGGATTGGGGGGAGGGGGGAAGCGGGACCTGGGCAGGCTTGGGAAGCGGCCGTACGGCCACATCCTAAGCCCATCAGCGAGGCCCCGATTCAGGCTGCATGGTCTCCTCAGATCTGCGCCTGCTCTTTAGCGGGCACAGATCCGAGGAGCACATAGGGGAGGCTGGAGCCTCCCCTACGGTAAGGGAGTGCACACTCCCTTGCTGCCGGGAGGCTCCAGCCCGTCCTAAGCAGCACTGGATTTGGCGCTGGCCGGCTGGCCTCGCTAATCCAGCGCTGTTTAGGATTGTGTTCTGAGAGTGATCAACTCATCCATACATTCTTTCGTATCACAAATGAAGCCACTGTCGCATGCCCTCACTATCACATGTCATATTCTCAAGGAGAGTATCGGCCCAATCCTATCCAACGTTTCAGTGCTGATGCAGCCATGCCAGTGGTGTGTATGCTGCATTCTGTCGTGGAGAGGCAGTCATGAAAGCCCCCTCTAAGGTAAGGGAACATTTGTTCCATTATCTTGGCGCTGCATTGCAGCTACATCAGCACTAAAATTTGGATAGGATTGGGCCCTATGTTCCAGCACAGGTTAGGATTGCACCCTTAATCTTGCAAAATAAAATACTGCCTTCAATTTGGGGTGCTAACTTGTGAGAGTTATTGACGAAGAATGGGCAGATATGTTGTTGTTATGTATTGTCAACAGCTGACAATAAAACCAATCAACAGGTAATAAACAGTTTCATAGAGGTCATTATTGTTGTGGGAAAATACAGAAGAAACCAAGTACTGTATGTATAGCCAATGAATAAAATGGGAATGGGGAAAAGATTTGACTCTTTTCAAGTGTGCATGCCTCTCTCCCAGGGGTCCATCATACTGGATGATTGTCCGGTTCAATTCACTGACAACACAATATAAAACAATGACTTTACAGGTAATAATAATAATACCAGTATTTATATACCGCCTTTCTAGTCATTGGATTTCTCCTCTGACTTTAATCAAGGCAGTTTACATGGGCAGGCTTTTCTCAACCCCATGTAGGGGTTGTTACAATCACAAGTTCTATCTTTCAAGAACACTACAGTCTTGCTCTCCTTCATAGTCCAGGGATGGCTTCCATACCCATGGGGATCCATTCCAGGGCACCCCACAGATTCAGAAACAGCAAATCTGTCTCGGTGGCCCCCCACATATGCATCCATTAATGTAGTTTTGAACATTACCATGATGAATATGATTTTCCTTATGCAGGTCGCTATAAGCATTCAAGCTTATAGCAATGTTAAGGCAGACTGTTGGCAGCCTGAATGCTTGGGGGAAAAAAACCCTAGATCAACACTAAGAGGAAACAGGACATTAAGTTAAAAAAACCCAGACATTTCTCTCTGGCAAGCCTTCTGAGATGCAAAGAAGTCAGATGAAGCCACATCTCATAATATCTCCAGAGGTCCAATGAGGGCCCCTCTGTGGATTTGAATATCCACAGATTTCAGTATCCATGGGAGTCCGGGAACTGTTCCCACAGGGATAACTAGAGTCAACCCGTATAGGATTACAGGCTAAATTGGATTTTTTTTTCTAATCTATATTGGAGTATTGGCAAATACTTTTTGCCACTGTAAAAACTGAGATATTTATACAGCATATAAAATTAACATCACATACATATTTAGTGGGTTTTTTAATCTGATTCACTCTGTATAAGTAATCAAGGCTTGACAAATTTGCTTTAAATTTAGGAGCCAGCCCAAACATTTAAGAACTAGATGAATTTTTCAGTTTTCAGGGTTTTATGTTTCAGAAATGGCAAAAAAAGACATTCACACTCCTCCAATGAATTATATGAGACAGATTTTACATATAAACAAGCATACATGAACATGTCATACAAACTAGCACATTCTGATGTAAAACAACAAATGTGCTACGTACTTTCTTCCAATATTGCTTTGCATTTTCTTGTCTGTTGCTGCACTTTATTTATACAGTATTTGTTAATAAAAATACCTCAACACGGCAGAACAACACACCCATCCATGAGACTACAAAGTGTTGTTCATCATGTGTCTACAGTTTATACGTATTTTCAAATTAGCACACAAATCAACGACTGAGCTCTTTCCTTATTGCCACGCACGAAAGAATGCCCATGAAACCATACACAGCAATACACACAATAATAAATGTAACTAAACAAAAATTAGATTAACTGTAAGAGATGACCAATTGAGTTACACAATCGCTACTGTTCATGTTTTGCCACAACTTCAAAAACGTTTTTAAAAATGTTTAAAAAAAAAACCCTAGGCACCATGTTGAAATTTCTAGGTGCCATGGCAACTTGTAGTCCAAGATTTGTCTATCCTTAATGTCCATGCTAATTCAAATCCCAATCAATAGTAGCGTCAATAGGTCATTTGACACCTGGGGCCAATAAATTTGACACCCCAATATTATTTATTTTTATATGCCATTAAATGTCTTATTTATTTATATTTTTCACATTTTTATGTTACCCCTCCTCCAAGGAGCTCAGTGTGGTGTACACAGTTCCTCCTCTTCTTTTGTTCTCACAACAAACCTTTGAGGTAGGCAAGACTGACAGCTCAATCCTAACCTGCATGGAGCAGGCAAGCCGACTGGCCTGCCCTGAATCCTATGCAGAATAGGAGGAAGCTGGAGCTCACTGTGGGGTAAGGAGACAAACAAAATCACTGGCGCAAGTCCAAGCAACTCAGCCCAGGGTTGCATGGCCACGGGATGGGGGTCAAGATCTGGTCCCATGACCAGATATTGACTCCACCCTCCTCCCCATGCCAGCCTGCCCCACCCATTCTGTCTTCCCCAGCCTTCACCCACCCTCCCAAATAATAATAATAATAATAATAATAATAATAATAATAATAATAATAA
>JAJKFI010000080.1:1327553-1405114 GCA_029204185.1 Lerista edwardsae
AATAATAATAATAATAATAATAATAATAATAATAATAATAATAATAATAATAATAATAATAGCCAGAAAATAAATGCAGTGCATATTTTCCCACAAGCAATAGATGAATAAAACAGCAACAACAGTTAAGTACATGTGCAAAGTTAGTACAAGCATCACATTTTTAAAAGGGTTACTCCTTTTATTAACTGGTAGTAACAAGTCGCACAGTCTAAATATTTGACCAAGGTGACACATGCCAAAATTAAAATGGCAAGGTTCCAGTTGGCTGTGTATTAGTCTTATTTTAAAACAAAGAACTGCTTCCATTTTGAGAAGCACTATGCCATACAGCACTTTACTGTCATTTATCTGCACTAATACATACAGTAAAGCTTTTCAGTAGATACCAGGCAAAACATTAATTTTGCTCACCTCTAACAAAGTCAGCAAATAATGTTATTAATGATTGAACCAGAAACAATGGAAGCTTGTCTACATTTGTTTTTAAAGTACATAAAAAAAAATCTGAAGATAAAGCTAGTGCTGATACACATGGAGTAAAAAGCCAGAAAAAAACCTATATACCAGGAGTATATTGCTTAATATATAATAAACTTCAGATGTTTGAGAGCAACAGTATTTTTTTAAAAAAACATTAAAATTCTGGGCAGCCCAATCCTAACCTGTGCTGAAATAGGCAGACCAACTATTTATCTCCATGTCACATGCCAGCCACCCCTATGGGGCTACTTGGGTCTGCACCATCACAGATGCAAATCCAAGCAACCCACTATAATGCCAGGCTGGTGGGGGATAGGATCTAACCTAAGTTGTCAAGGCTGATCCCACCCCTCTCCTGGAGCCTGGTCCACCCACTGGTTCACCCTTCCCCCCACCCTTTCCAACCACCTGCTCCAGCCTCCCTAGGCGAGCAAAATGTATCTAATTTCAGCACACAAGAGGCCTCTAAAAGAGGCAAAACATGCTTTATGGCACATTCGCAACACTCCCGGGTCAGTGCACGGAACTTGCACCGGCTCATCTCCATTCTGGATTATGCTTAAATACATGTACTCATCATGAACGTTGAACTTCAATTTTAGTCCAATAGATATTAATCAAGATGCAAAAAGGAGCACAGTTAGCATATTTCCATGAGATGCAAACATTATATGTCAAAGAACCGCATATCACTCCTGTGCCACTGTTTGGTCATGCCTGCTATTTACAATGTATTTTGTTCTAGCTCTTTCTGACACAAGGTTACTATTTCCAAAGACATAGTAATGATTCACATAACTGTTAAAATATCATTTGTAAAATATTATATAAAAACAAGTTAAAGAAATGCAAACAGCATCCCACCACCTACTCAATCTCTGTTCTAGATTAAGAAGCAAAATTCCCATCAGTATCAAACAGTAAGATTAGAAATTAAATACTTGCCCAATTAGGTCTGTGAGGGAGATAGGTAACACCTATGCATGCCAAAGGTCACAAGTTTCCAGCAAAATTGGTAGCACCCACTGGTATTTCAGCACAGAAGACATGAAAGATTGTGAAGACATGAAAGACTGCAATCCTAGAGTGTCCTTAGGTCTGTGCATGTCAGTTGCAAACATGTCCTAAAGCACGTCTACACCACTTCAAGTGGAAGATGGACTGGCGCAGGCAGTCGCACTGGCCCGCAGATGCTGGATCCTGCCTCCGCACCGCTATGGGTAAGTGAGAAGTGCCAGTTTGGCTGCTGCAAGCCATTGGGAAGGGTGGGTGGAAGGCATTTCAGGGTATGGGAAGGGAGGGCCTGTAGACAGGCTCCTAACTCCGGCCCCTGCCTAATCAGCCTTTCACAGGCCTCTCGAATTTGTGCCACTTATTTCATTGGGGCTGCTGGGGCTTACCCCCGGTTAAAGAAAAATATCCCCTTACCCTGAGATGGCCTCCAGCTGCCTCCTACACCTTGCTGGATACAGCACAGGCCTACCAGCCTGCCTGTTCCAACGCAGTATGGGATTGGGCTGCCCATGACCTTAACTAACAAGTACAGGTCAAAGTATAGGACACTGTTATGATTTTGATAAAGTGTTAATACTTCAGAGTGCGCAGAGGAGTACAAGATAAATATCTTCATAATTGTATGTACTGATCAAAGTTCACATGATATTCTCATGAGAAGCCTGGAAAAATATTGCACAAAACAGTACGAATCAATGTAACACTTGAGTTCCATGGTCATCTGTTTCAATGGGTTTTTTTAACAGTTGAAGATCTGAGCAGCACAGGGTGGTAGCACACTCCCCTCTGCATTTTGCCAATCAATTCTGCTGCCCTGAAACATCCAGTTCTGCTAAAGGGAAAAGACAGCCATCTGTATCAGATTTTCCCCTCCTCATCAGGGCTAAGAACAACTTCAGGGGGGTGATAAAGATCAGAAGAACACAGTACCTGAATATACACCCTGGTCAAACCTGAAGTCTCCCACAGCTGCTTTTAAAGTTTAAGGAGTGGGAGATATAATGACTAATCTCTCTTTTGGCCTTAATTTTTTCTTGGGCTCTGTCATCCTTCCCATCACAATAATGGTGCATGTACCATCTACCCAGTAATGCCATCTAAATGATTTAGCAACAGGTACTCACTTTTGATTGGCACTTGTGTCAGGGCCCGCCCACCGGAAGTGAGGTCATAGCCGGAATCCAGGAACCGCCCCCAGGAACCGCCACGCCTCCTCGGTAGGCCACGCGGCGGCCCGGGAGTCCCAGGCCTTCCCGGGGGCTGCCGCATGGGCTACCGATTCCCCCCCCCGGAACCACCACGCCTCCTCGGGAGGGAGCCCCAGGTAGCCTACCTGCTCATGCTACTGCTGCCGTCGGTCTCCCTCGCTCCGCTGCCTACCTGCCTGGCTCTGAGAACGTGCAGGCAACTCAAACGTGCAGGCAATTCAAACGTTGCAGGGGGCGGGGCAGAGCGCAGACGGAGTCGACGAGTGGGTAGGCAAATGGGCGTTCTAATTCTAAGAACGGGTACACGCGTACCCCCGTGTACCTGCTGCATGACATGTCTGCATCTACCTATCCAGCAGAATCAATTTCAATGCTAACAAACATGTAAAAAGTAAATGCAAAAACTTGCTACACAATTCTGATAATTCATTATTCATGTGATCCAAGGTACAGTTCTTCATGGTTTCTGGTAACACAAGTTAGCTCCAACTTCCACAAATGTTCAAAAAAAGAAATAAGAAGCATTATTCAACACTATCAAAAATGTCCTACTACTTTTTCCTTTGGACCAAATTCCAAACTAACTTCTTGGTGGAATAATATCAGAATACTTGAGCAATTCAGAAGCTTACAATGTGGTATGTATGAGGGTTAGGGCGCAATCCTAACCTGGAGTTAGGCTGGCACAGTTAGACCAGTGAAGTTTGGCCACCACAAGGGACACCTTAAAGTATGTTTGGACCACTCTCGAAGTCAGAGAGGCCAACACACAGAGGTGCACCATCCTCCCTGACTCCAAGAGTGGACCAAACACACTTTATAGTGGCCCTTATGCAGTCAAACTTTGCTGGCCTAACTGTGTGGGCCTAACTGCAGGTTAGGACTGCGCTCTTATAGTCAAATTTAAACATATATAGGCCAAAGCATTGCTCACTGCCCCCGCCCCAGATATTAAATATTAAGGGCCCAATCCTATCCAATTTTCCAACTGCTGCAGCCGCAATATAACCCTAAGATAAGGGAACAAATATTTCCTCATCTTGAGGAGGCCTCTGTGACTTCCCCTCCACTGCAAGATGCAGGTTATGTCCTGTTGCATGGCTGCATCCGTGCTGGAAAATTGGATAGGATATGACCCTTAGTATGTAGAAAAACAGTGTTACTTTCTTCAAAAGGCACATGAAAATAACGCCCACACTGAGAATGTACAAACATCTGCTGAGGTAATGAAACCATGATCATTTCTAATTGTATGTGCATGGGTGGGGTTATAGTATGTATTTATGCCTATAACGACATACTCATTCTCCTATGCACAACGATTGTTTCACTACCGCTAATAGCTATTGTGATATTTCATCACGTCTATAATAAAAAATATTAAATAACAATGGAAGTTATTTCAAGATCCTGACATTAAGCCCATTAAGGGGCTCTTTTAGCCATGCTGCCATTGATGGAGGTGAAGCAAGGAACTGGGCCTTCTCAGTGGTGGCTCCCCAACTATGGAATTTCCTCCCCTTGTTAATTAGGCTTCCTCTTTGGAGACTTTCCGGTAGGACCATAAGACATTTTTATTTAGAATGGCCTTTGATGGCAAATGCTGATGGTGACTGAGGGCCTAACCCTATCCAACTTTCCAGTGCCAATACAGCGCCAAGGGGACAAACATTCCCTTACTTTGAGGTCTCCGTAAGTGCACCCCCACAGCAGGACGCAGCACTTGCCCCATTTGCTTGGCAGCATTGGTGTTGGAAAGCTGGATAGGATTGGGCCCTGACGATTGACTGGGATTTAACTGTTTTAACTGATGCTTTTTATTGTTTTACTGCTTTACTTATCGTTGTTAGTCTTTTAACTTGATTTGTAAGCCACTTTGAGTAGTCTTACCAGGAGAAAGGCAAGGCAAAAATAAATCAATTGCATAAATAAATAAAACTCAAAATATAATTTTTAATTACGCTGCATTCTACTCAGGTATTTTAACACCTGCACTTCAGTGTTACTATTTCTTTTATAATATTTTAAGATCACAGTATTGGCTATTTGGAAGTTGTTATTCATGCAAAGAAAAAGCAAATATCTAGCAGCAATAAACCAAAAATCAACTACTTCCTACACATTATGCAGCTAAATGAATCAGTTTTACATTCATTTTAAAATCATTAGCAGACTTTTTTAAAGGATTTTATATCACCTTAATATAATCTACACTTACCTGAGAACTACTTATGATACTGTATAACAGCAAATGGAAAAATTTGAGATTGAAAATCCTGCCATATTTTAATGTTAATCGTAAATAAAACAACTAGACATAGAAAAAATGGAAACCAAGTTCCTTCTGGGTTAAAAACTGGTTTTGTTTTTGTTATTTGAATTTACTTTGATATCTAAATTGTAATTAATGCAATCATGTTCATATATGTCCGAGAACATATATGAAAGAAATAGCATTTGTAACTCCAAAGTGATTACAACGCTTGATGATCCTATTTAACTCCTAGCACAATTAAGAACTAATGAATTCATGTTTACAACCGATAATTCTGCACTAAAGTGAACTGCCTGTACTATAGTTTGTTTCTAGAACCAATAATCACAACAATTATCAGCCCAGCACCATAAAAGGACGACACATACAGAAAGGGCATTCCAGAGTTAAAGAGGGAAACCCCTTTACAATCTAAAAGTATACTGCCCAGGGTTCTTCATAGCTAACAAGGGAAAGTAGCTATAGTGTAGTCCTACTGCAAAAGCAGATTGACTCAAGTTTCCCTCTTCCTCTATCCCAGAAGAGAAGCCTAAAAATACAACTCTTTATTCCTGTTCTATAGTTTCAATACACTAAAAGCTCCACTTTAGAACCTAAATACATAATTTCCTTCCAATTACTTCAGGATTTCCAAAACCTCAGAATTTTATTCATATTTTTTCTTTTGTAACAACAAACTCTTGCACCTACTCTCATTTGCAGTGTTGCAATTCTGAAATTCAGACTCGAGTGAGACTCAGAGAAGTCTAGGATACAATGGGGGCATGCCTAAAAGTAACGTTTCCATCTCCCATTTTATTAATGGCAAGCTCATTTCTCAGAAAAAGGGAGTGTCCGTGAGATGTGTATTTCTAAAGGGCATACACTCTAAAAATAACAGTGCAATGCTATGTATGTGTACTCAGAAATAAGTCCCTCTATATTCAGCGGAGGCTTACTTTCAAGCCATTGCATACAATTGCAACCTAAGTATTAGAAAACACTAAAATGCAACTACATGCATACCCTGGTATATGCTAGGATTCTGTTCCAGATACCCCATGGATACCTGAAACCGTGGATACTGGGGATGCCTTTTTAAAGATAGAGCTTTTGCTGCAACAAGGTAAAAAATATTTTGGTTTTTTGTCCCCCTATCTTTTTAATAGGTGTCCCAGTATCCATGGAGTCTGTGGATAACTGAAACCATGGATCAGTGGATACCGAATCAGTATAGATTTGGGAATACTGAATCAGTATAGGCTCTTAAGGCCCAATCTTATCCAACTTTCCATGGCCGATTCAGCTACAATACAGCCCAGAGGTAAGGAAACAAACATTCCCTCACCCTGAGGAGGCCTCCATGACTGCCCCTCCATTATAAGATGTAGCACACACCCTATTGGCACTGTTGCACCAGCACTGGAAAATTGGATAAGATTGGGCCCTTAATCAGCCTGAGCAACCACCCCCTACTTTATGAAATCACGCCCCTTTTCTGAATGTTCAAGATTTTCTGTGCACCAAAAAATGTGCAGTTTCCCCTCCCGGATCTATTATTTCTTCATCACATACTCAATAAACTATCATCCATCCTATTTTCAATTATTGCTATAGGGGATAACAATCAATGTCTTGTATTCCCAAGGTTTTGTATTTCCAAGAAGATGAGATCCACTATGGGAAACTCTGAACCCAGGTCTTTCTATGCCTATTAACTAGCATAGAATTAACAATACTCTCCCTCTAGGGGTCTTTGAACTCCTTGCCCTATGATACACACATTGATCTATGAAAACAGAGACAAGTCAATGCTGATTTTCACCTCTTCATTAATGCATGTTCATTACAGTTTTGACTTTCTCAACTGTATCTTAATTCAACCTTTTATATAAGATGAACAGCCCAATCCTAACCAATTTTTCAGTGCAGCTATAGGGGCAATGCAGTTTCAAGGTTAGGGAACAAATGACTCCCCCATCCCTGTACTGCAGGATGCCATGCATGCCCCCATTGGCATGACTACATCAGTGTTAGAAAATTATAGGATCGGGCTGTTGTTAATATAACCTGAAGTCACAATCAAAAATGTGTATAGTAATTGCTTCAGACTCCACCCATGAAATGAATGCTATTCAAGAAACTGAAACTCCCCCACCCTTTCGGTTAACTATACTTTAGTCACCTGAACTGTTGAGAGAATGGCATGCATTACATAATCTTCTTGTAAGTGTTCCATCATGAAATTTCTATATAATCTCCCCCCTGCCACAGCGGTGTATTCCCCATTAATTAATCCAGGACAACCCCCCTCATCCTTCTGTCAAGATCACCTTTCCCCCCCCCCTCTGATAACATCTCCACTGAAAACATCTCAAGTGAGCAGGCGGGTTGCTACACTCCATCTCTGAAGAGCAGTACGACTTGTCAGGAATCTACCAGTGATGCTGTCTGCACTTCATCTCCATGCCAGGAAATACTGCACCCATTTTATTTCCGCCAGCTATGTGGCAACCTTTCTTATTAGTAGCAAACTTGTATAGGAGTAACTAAAAAAAAAACCCTCACTAAACTGGGCACCTTTTAAAGATACAGTCCTCTTAAATTGAGCAGGGGAAGAGCAACTGTCCCTGTTCACCCCAGCACAGTGTCTTCTGCTGGCGTTTCTTCTGCATCTTTTTAGACATCCTTTTTGGACAGGAAAGCTGTTATTTAGCTAGTGAACACTGCTTTGTGAAGTGGTTAGTTGAAAACAGAACAGTATATAATTATTCTTAATGGTAATTTGTTGCCGGATTAAAGAGACTCTCTCAGGCACCACTTCATCTCTCACTTTCCTTTACTCAATAACTTTTTTTTTAACCCCAAAAAGCTGCTTCATTTGGACTCCACGTCCTACACAGCGTCCCCCTTTGAACTGTGGCCTCCGGGGCTGTTTCTCTCCACCAGACTGTCTTTCCCTCCTCCTCCTCCTCCTCCTCCTCTTCCACCTGTCATCCAAGGCCCCGCCTGCCTAAGTCTCTTGGCAGCCGTTCCAAGTCTGCCCCTTTTACCGCCTGCTGCCAGCTAACCCGGGCGGCTCGCTTTCCACCTCCACCCTCAGCTGCCTGCGGGGCTCCAGCTCCTCCCCACGCTGTCAACGCGGGGGGAGGGGGCTGAGAGACCGAAATCCAGGCACGAGCACAGCACACGAGACCCCCGGGCCGGGCGCTCCTCCTAGTCCAATGAGTGCATAGGTGTGATAGTCCAGAGGGGCGACACCGCCTCTCTGAGGGAGGGTAGCTGCCTTTGTTCCTTTTTGGCGATTAACTGGAACGGCGAGGCAAGCACAGGTAGGCAACGAGGAGGGAAAGATTCGCCTGCTGAATTTCTGCCTGAAAGGCACAGGAGTCTTGCGAATTTCAGGCAGAAATTCAGCAGGCGAATCTTTCCCTCCTCGTTGCCCACCTCGTTGCCCCCCCCCCGGGGCACGCTCAACATCACCGGAATTACATTCCCACCACACCAAAGTAGGGAACATCTCACGCACTGAGGAAGCGGGGGCCGGGGGGGGGGCTCTCTGTAACCGAGCCGTTAGGAGCGCAAAACCAAAAGGCGCGCAATTTGTGGTTAGGAGCGCGCCTGCCGCACAAAGGAGTTTGACGACACTTTTCTCCTTCCACAGAGCAGCGTGAGCAGCACAACTCAAAAACGCGCGGGCCCAGGTCGGGGGAATAAATCCGAACTATTCGCGCTTCCTCCCTCCCCCTTCGAAAAGCGTCACAAAAATATTAATTCCCGTCTACAACGCTCCCAGGACTATTTCTTACCCGCTGGGGGGCTTACAGTCCACGGGGTGACGCGCCGTTGTCTCCATGGGTGGCTTTAAGGCAGGCGGCGTTCCTTCAGCTGCCTTCTGAATGAAGTTGCTACTGCCGGGGCTCGATCAAATTCCAGTTGCTGGTGGGAGGGCGGTGAAGGGAGGAAAAAACACCGAAGAAAGCCGAGCAGCTCTCTTGCTCCCCGCCGCCCTTCATTCACACTTTGCTCCCACGCGCGCTCCAGATCTGGAGGCCATCCTCTCGCTTGTCCTCGCACTGGCGTGAGGCGGCTGAGGAGAGGCACGACACAGAGAGTAAAGTTACTGCTGCCGCCTGGCATCCAGCAAGCGACCACTGGAGCAGCCTCCGTCCCTGCTCGCCAGGCCGGGGAGAGGAAGAAGGTTCAGGCAAGGGCAGCCTCCTCTCCGTTTGCGTCCCCGCGGTCGGGCAAGGAATACCCAGCGGATATCTTGGGCGAGAATCGAGCCTCGACTCGATTTGCCCGACCGACGGGGAGTGCACGAGGGAGGCTATGAAATATTGATGCTTCCAACAGGTATTTTCTTTCGGAGGCTGAGCAAACCGGGTTGCTGCGAAGCGAGGCAGCTGCGCAGGTCAAGCAGCCGGCATAGGGCAATTTCCTCAAAGGGTACATCAGAACTGCGCCAAACTAATTGTCAGACTAATTTAATCGGGAATTCTGGACGGTGCAACGATCATAGATGAGATTTTAAATTCAGGCTAAGAGGCATTCTCCAAGCCCGGCTGCTAAGACAGGGCGCAACGCTGCAAACCAATGAAATAAAAAGTGCCTCTCAGCATATGCCAAATGCCTTTTGACACCCGCGGAGGCTTCTGTTCTGTCCTGTGCATACTGACCACTCCCACTGAGCTCAGTGGAGCTTACTTTTTAATATAAACAAAGTCACAGAATGGGGATCTAAGCAAATAGTCAATGGGGATCTGAGGAGCTATACTATGCCTCGAAGTCGCCCTCACCTCCCTGGATTTCCAAAGCAGGGTTGAGCCGCGTCATCTCATCAGAAACGCTAGGAGTAATACAAGGGGCAGCAGGACAATGAATGCGATTGCTCCGAATAAAGCCAAGGCAGCAGCAACGATCCACTTACCTTGTGGCGGGATACTGGATACAAAACTGCAGCGAGCCTTGCAGTCGCCCAGAGCTGCCTGCCACGCAGCAATTGCTACCTGTAAGCAAAGCTACTCGTAGGGCAAGGCCACCTTGCGCTTCTAAAAACCTTGCTCTGAACCAGCCTGAAAGTTTAGGCGAAGGGAGGGGGAGGCAGCGTCGGTGCAGGCTGCAGCCGCGAGCAACGCGTTTCCATGTGACTGCTCAGGACAAATACAAACACAGCGACGAGAGAAATCTCGGTGGACGGAGTGGGATGCACATGCGGATGCAGCCACTGGCTGTTGCAGCACGCCCCTTGATCGCGCCCACAAGCAAAACTCCACCAAGCAACCTGCCCTGTGGGAGGAAACTCTTTGCATATATAAGCCAGACGCCGGCACTGGAAAGGCAGACACAACTACCCGCCCTCACAAGTACAAAGGGGAATTGTGTTGTGGGCGATTATTAACGGCGGTGCGTGCTAGTGTACATTACTATCACATATATCTGAGTGTACTTTTATTCTCTCTTCTTACACCTTTTCCATATTACAGGCCGTTGCAAATTGCTGGAGAGCAACATGTTGGGAATAGAGCAGTAGTCAAGCCCCCAGACAACCTGTAACCGTTATGGTCTTTATCCTGAGCAAATAAAATCGCATTGCAAACGTTTTTGTTCGAAAATAAACTAACACAAATCGGCTTGTGACATTTTAGTACAGGTGTAGCTGTTAAGGTCCTGCAGCAGCTCCAGCTCTACATTACTGCTTTTCCTATAAATACAATCTGTTCCATATTTTCCCCATCAGTTTTATATCTCATCTAATTAATGGAACGTCTGTGTGCCTGTATTCTGTTTACAGCTCAATCCGAGGCATATCTCCTCCTCAGAAGTAAATTCCACTGAGTTCAGTTAGCCCAGCTCTGTACAGGAGTGTGTACAGGATTGCAGCCTAATTTGTTTTATGATGTTATGAATACATACGTAGAATAAAATACATATCAGCAAACTGATATTAAGAAAAAATAAAGTGTCTTTAAGAGCAAATAGGTTTGAAGACAAATCCTTACCAACAATTGCATAGTCTACTTGCAGTAAATAATTACATATTTAAAATATTTTTATTAGGCCTCCTTTATAAATACAACTACTGGCATGATTGGCACTGCCTCCTACGTACTTTCCAAACCAGTCCACATCAATATAAAAACTTTCACCAGTGTGGGTCAGCTCCCTGGTATGTTTGCAAACCTCGGAAGTGACTAATCTTCCAAAGGGTCAGCTGTCACTTGTGTGGTTTATAAACACACAGGAAGTCAAACCACATGGGCAGAGAAGGCTTGGCTCCCATGCCAGTCTAAGTACATGTAAACATGAAGGCATGTGGCAACCAGACTAACAAAACAGATATACAGAGGGTTTCACACTAGTATAGTAGGTCATAATTTAGTTTCTAATCAACTCATTTTCTACAATATAAATCACATCACCAGAGCTACTTACAGCCCGATCCTATCCAACTTTCCAGCACCAATGGAGCCCAGAGGTAAGGGAACAAATGTTCCTTTATCTTGAGGAAGCCTCTGTGACTACTCCGTCAACATAAGATTGGCATAGCTGTATCAGTGGTAGAAGCTGGATAGGATTTGGCCAATCAATAATCTTTTAGTTTTAGAAAAGCGGTATAAATCCGATCCAATAAATCAAATATCTAACGCACAGGTGAATTAAAAACATTGTGATTCAGTAATTTGAGACAGTAATTGTAATGAGACAGTCTCAGGTAATTCATTCAGTCTGGCACCATGATCATCAAAGCAAAGAAATGACAGTAGATAGCCTAAATTTAAGTAGCACCAGTTTTCAATATCCTTACATAAAATAACATTCCATTAAAATAAACAGGGGCGTGTTTTAAGAAAGTTATGATTCCTGAATCCCCCCCCCCCATGGAGGCCTGGTCTACCAGTTGTTTGAAGCAATAGACCTGGTGTCACCTTGAGCTGTCCCCTGTGGAGGCCAGGGCTACTAGCCATTCAAAGCAGAAACCTGGCCACCTTGAGATTCCCAGGGTCCACTGGCCATTCAGTGGTGCATTTGGCATCTGGGACAGACCACCCCACCCTGCTGTAGCCCTATTATACATACATTCATTGCAAGCATGGTCAAGGGAGCATGCAGGCAAGACCTGTGAGGGATGAAGTGATATTTAGCTTATTCCAGAGGGGTCACACTCCCTTTTTAAATCTTAAATCCACAACCTGAAGGCTATTGCTTCCTCCAGTTGCATTGCTGGGTGCTTAGGTGTTATTAAGCGCAGGAACTTTTTTCAGTTTAGAACTGGAGCAGTGCCTCTTCTCAGAACTGACTTGGCCATAGTGATCCATGCTCTGGTGATATCCAGGCTAGACCTATACTGTACTACATGCAGGAGTATCCTTGAAAAATGTCCAGAATGTAGTCTCAGAGGGCAGGGACATGCAGATAGGGGAGGCAGACACATTACAATACACGGGGATGCAGCTAGCACACGCAGGGAGTGTGTTGCTAGGCTCTCCCTAGCTCTGAGTGGGAGAAGAAGAGGTGAGTTAAAAAAAATTCAGAGTGGGAGGGAGAGAAAAGAAAAGAGAGTTTCAAGGAAGGCAAGATCCACTGAGAGAAGGATGGAAGAGGGAGCATGTAGTCTTGTGGCTGGGCCTCCCAGGGCCTGGACCTCTCCGCATGTCACTGCCAGATGGAGAGTAAGACTACGATCTTATTTCACTAGCATTGAAAGAGATTCACAGCACAATCCTAGGCATGTCTACTCATAAGTAAGTCCTATTGACTTCAATGGAACTTACTCCCAGGTAAGTGAGTATAGGACTGCAGTCTCAGTGGCTGCCAGGAGAGGTCAAGCATGGAGAAAAAGGGGACACTGTCTCCAAAGCTTATGAGGGCCATATAATATGAGGGCTCCGGCCTCGATTGGAAACAAATTACCACAAAGAAAAAAATGCGGCTAAATTTTAGGTTATGATTGATGTTCATGCAGATTTATTTTGCTGGGGTGTCCAGACTTGTGCTTATTTAACTTATATGCAGAGTACATCATGAGGAAGGCAGGGCTGGATGATTCACAAGCTGGAATCAAGATTGCTGGGAGAAATATCAACAACCTCAGATATGCAGACGACACCACTCTAATGGCAGAAAGTGTGGAAAACCTAAAGAACCTTCTGATGAGGGTGAAAGAGGAAAGTGCCAAAATGGGCTTGAAGCTCAACATCAAAAAAACTAAGATCATGGCCACCACTCCCATCACTTCCTGGCAAATAGAAGGGGAAGAAATGGAAGCAGTGACAGACTTTATCTTCCTGGGCTCCAAGATCACCGCAGATGGTGACTGCAGCCATGAAATTAAAAGACATTTACTTCTTGGGAGGAAAGCTATGGCGAACCTAGACAACTTAATTAAAAGCCGAGACATCACCCTACCAACAAGGGTTCACATAGTCAAAGCGATGGTTTTCCCAGTAGCAATGTATGGCTGTAAGAGCTGGACCATCAGAAAGGAAGAGCGCCGAAGAATAGATGCTTTTGAATTATGGTGTTGGAGAAGACTCTTGAGAGTCCCCTGGACTGCAAGGAGATCCAATCGGTCAATCCTCCAGGAAGTCAAGCCTGATTGCTCCCTGGAAGGACAAATCCTGAAGCTGAAGCTCCAATACTTTGGCCACCTAATGAGAAGAGAGGACTCTTTAGAAAAGACCCTCATGCTGGGAAAGACTGAAGGCAAAAGGAGAAGAGGGTGGCAGAGGATGAGATGGTTAGATAGTGTCACCGAAGCAATGAACATGAAATTGGGTGAACTCAGGAAGCTAGTGGAGGACAGGGAGGCCTGGCGTGCTGTGGTCCATGGGGTCGCGAAGAGTCGGACGTGACTTAGCAACTGAACAACAACCAGACTTGTGAAATCTGCTGGAGCCATTCAGAAGCAGGTCAGAACTCAACAGTCTCTGCAACCAACATTCTAAACATTAAACTGCCAGTTCAGGTCCTTCTTTTAAGCAGAAACAGGGGCAACTGTATATGACACACACTGGGGCTTGTAGTTTGATAGGCATGTATAGTATCTGCTAAAACATTGATTCATAGCCACTGATTCATAGGCTTTAGTGGGAAGGTGAATATAAATTTCTACAAACAAAATTTTAAAGCAACAACAATTATAGTTTGTATTGTGGTGTCTTTAAAGGATCAATATATAGGATCAAATTGTTCTTTGATCAGAAAGAGATGAGAAACTAATTTGTTTCTCTGTTCCATACAGTTGTGAAAATCCCATTTCACCAATAATTTTTGGGACGTTAGGAGATAACAAAGGTAGCAACTGCAGCTATTGACACCACACCAGATACACCACACTGGTATTGCAGCCAGTACCACTTAGGAGGTGGCTGAAGGTCTCCTTGGGGTAAGAGGATATATTTCCCCTTACCTTAGCCAATCCTATAAGGCTTCTCAGATTTACGCCAGCTACATAGCCTGTGTAGAGCTGTCCAGGCTGGGAACAGGGGTACAGTGAAGGAAACTTATCGCCGACCCTGCCCCGCTCCTGGGACTGATCCTCACCCAGTTCCACCCCAACTCAAAAATGCTCTCTTCCCACCTTTAAACCAACCTCCCATCACCTTCTCCCAGCCTCCACATCACCTGATGGGAACTTACCTGCCAGGCAGCACAGGGTCAGGATACAGCACTGCCGAGACAGCACAGGCCTCCACACCAACCCAGCTAGCTCCCAGGCGTCTTATAGCACATTTGCAACACTCTGGGCTGGTGCAGGGACAACCACACCAGCCCAACATCAAGTTAGGATTTTGCTATTAGCTCTTGGGCCCACCCTGGTGACACTGAATATTTAAAGTGCTTTCTATATGAACATGCTGCAGATCTGACAAAAGTAATGCAGACTTGAGTAACAACTACATTTTTGACCCAAATTCTGGTGTAAGATTTGGCAGCAAGCCTAGGAGAAATTCTGGTGTAAGATTTGGCAGCAAGCCTAGGAGAATACACTAAGATCATGATTTACAAAGCAAGTCATGCACAATAATTCTTAAAAAATTGCTTATACACAAAAAGGTGTTCGTCCTATCTGCTTCAACTTTTAACATTTCCCAACAATGAATGAAAACATATATGCAAAACAGACATTATGTAAATAGTTTTCTGGATTGGATTGATGTACATGCAAGTATTTTTACAGTACTTAAATCCAACAATACTTCTGGAAAAATACAGTAGTTTGTTGAAACCTCTATTCTCTTCCTTGAGTATTAGGTGAAACACAGGGATGGGAATTTTTTAAATCAAACATTTACCTAGCCCTCTTAAAGTCTGATCCAGTGGTTTTCAAACTTTTTAATGTTGGGACCCACCTAAAAAGTTTCACTTTACCAGCTGCTCAATCCTCTGCTGCTAGAATGGTGATTGGGCATCAGTGCTCTCTGCAAGCAGCAGGTTAACTCTTGATGCATATAGCCTAGTCTATTCTGTCGGTTTTCAACTCACCAAAAATTGGGGCAGTGGTTTTCAACCAGTGTGCCATGGTACATTGGTGTGCCATGAATGATCCACAGGTATGCCACAGAACCTTTGGGGAGGGTCATTTATTAATAGGGCAATTGGGGGATATAAGCCCCCACCAGCATCATAGTATGCCTTGTCAGTTGTCCAAAAACGGATTATGTGCCCTGGCAATTTTAGCACCTTTTGTAGTGTGCTGTGAGATGAACAAGGTTGAAAATCATTGCACTAGTTGGCCACAGACCCACAGTTTGATAACTGCTGGTCTGATCCCAACCCCTGATGCAGCTATTAACTTAAAAAATGTGCACCACTAGCAGTATATCACGTGAAGCAAACAGAACAGTTTAACTACTCCACGTATTTTTCAGTACTCCCCCTGCCCATAATTTTTTTTGGAGGGGACGGGGGACGGGACAATTTGTGCCTGTGATAGATCAACATGCTCTAAGGAGGGGACTATGAGAATCTCTAACTTTGCACTACCACAACCCAGCATTTTTTGAGATGTTCTTGCATTACAGAGGACATTTCCCAATATACAGAGTAACAACCCTGATGGTTGCCTTAGCATTGAGAGCTTATTCTCAAGGAAGAAACAATATATCCCCTTGTATAAGGGCCAAGACTGAGTCCTGCACCCAATTATGTTGCTGTGCTGCCACTGCCCAAATCAGATTCTCAGCATATAAAATGCTGTCTGCGTGGTCCTTAAATCTGCCATCTCCAGTACAATGAAAGCTAAGTAGAATTAAGACTTTGAATTCTTCTCCAAGCAATCAATGTTTGGTACATACTTTATTATGTCAGTTCTAAGTGAGTAAAGTGTAAGGGCCAAATCCTATCCAATGGTCCAGCCCTGGTGTAGCCCATCCCAATGGGTCGTGTGTGCTGCATTCTGTGGTGTTGGGGAAGTCATGGAGGCCTCCTCAAGGTAAGGGAACATTTTTTCACATATCTACTGGCTGCATTGCAACTGCATTGACGCCAGAAAGTTGGATAGGATTGGGCCCTAAGTTTTCAATGAATTTCTGTCAAATTGTCCAGTTGAGGAGCCAACCTTTATCACTCTTATTACCAGGAAAAGGAAACTGCGTATCCCCTCTAAAATAAATCTCCTCTTCGTTTCAATGAAGAAAAATCTGAGTTCTAGTCTTTGTGTGGAGCTGTGAGATATGGAGATTCCATTATGATGTCAAGATTAGTACTGCACTGCTGCAATGAGAGATTACCCTGAAGAAACATCAAACACTGAAAGTAGTAATCAAGCAAATTAGACATTACACTATACTATTCAGCATATATACATGATTATGACCCAAGCAGGGCTTTATGTTTACAGTGTTCTGATATTTGAAACATGTTCTACTGCCACCAAGATCTGAAGTTGCCATTTTGGATTTCACACATGTGGGATAAAAGATTCCTAGGAAGTTTTAAAAATCTATTCCTGGATACAGCCCAGATTAATATGTTGCTCACTGTACTAGAAATATGTAAAGGATATGTTGTGATAACCACAACCTCAGTATTAATCAAGACCTCTCACAAACATCACACTGAGGATTGATATATTCCACATATATCATGATAACAAAGCATTCATCAGAGAAGCGTTAACTGAAATTTCATCCTGATTAATTTAAAAAGTAACATCCTTTTTTCATAAAGTGAGAAAATATTAAAATATTGCTTGGAATCCAAAAGAATCCATTAACCAAACATAGTTGCTATTTTTGCACCACCTCTGAATAAGAACCTGCTGAAAATGTAATATCAGTTATAAACTGTGAGTTTGGGAACCACTGGTATGAATTATATAGTTTAAGGTTTCTAGTACAGGTCGAACATTCCTAATCCAAAATACTCCAAAATCCGAAACATGTTGAGTGCACAACTCAAAGTAAACAAACTTTGTTTCATGCACAAGATTATTTATTTAAAATATTGTATATAATTACCTTTAGGCTATTTGTATTAGGTGTATAGTATAAACAAATTTCATGTTTAGACTTGGTCCCATTCCCAAGGTATCTCATTACAGTATGTATATGCAAATATTTCAAGATCTCAACAAATTCAAAATTTGAAACATTTCTGGACCCAAGCATTTCAGATAGGGATGCTTAACCTGTATAAATGAAAATGTGTGTATATGAAATATATCAATGATGTGGGACAGTCATGTGTCTATTTTTGGAACCTGTCTTATTTAATGGACTGTTTGAGCTTCTGAAGCTGAAAACCTTAAGCAAAAACACCACCCTTGTAGCGTAGCACAGTAACCAGCAAACAGTAAAGGTTCTGACAAACAGTAAAAGTAGCCAGCAGCAACTCTTGGTGGGAAAACGCCAAGTCCAACTGTTGAGAGCCTCCTGAACATGACTCTGTATCCCATTGTGGTTATTTTGGCCACATAGGTAATACTTGTGATTGCTATGCTCATGATAGTCAGATGGAGGTGTAACCAGATACACCTAATGCAGGACTTGTGAAGGGGTAAGACCAGGATGTGATGGGAACAGGTATGGACCCCATTGAGGGGGGCAGTGCTGAGAACACCCTCTCCTTCCCTTACATGTGTACAGGCCTAACTCCATTTTGGATTTCATCCTGGGAGTTATGAGTTGCTATCCTGCAAAGAGGAGGTCACACAGGTGATCCTCAGGAGATAGCACTAGACAATGCTGACTCCACAGCCATTAAGAATTGGTGCCAGGGACATTCCAACGTCTCCCTTTCCTCAGGGTTTCTTGATGCAAATCTGACATAGGGCATGGCAAGGACAGGTCCTGCCTGAATTTCTCAATTTAGATTCTAATCTGCCCAGGAACTAAACTCACCCGGAAAGTCTTTTTGGACTAAGCCAAAAAGTCTCCCACCAAAGTTTAAAGCAGCAACAGAAAAGGGCTGCAGCATTAGAGTGATTTTGTAAAGGAAACAAAGTGTTGTGTTTAGGAAAGGCATGGAGCAGTTTTACAAGGAACAAGGTTTTGGCTGGATACATGTCTGTAAAAGAAATAGTACTTTCTCAGCAGAAGGAGAAAAGGGGGGAAGTGTTGAAATGTTGCAGAGAAGATTTAAAAGACTGTACCTGCCTTTGTCTTCTGTATCTATTGTCAATCTTATCACCACTACTGTACTCCAGGGTTTGCTAAGGGCTATTCAAATGCAGACTCCCTTCCTGCCACCCTAGAATGGCCATCAAGATGATTGGGTCAGGAGGAAGGTGGGGAGGGGAAGATTCCAACTCTTAAGGTTCGCATCTTCCTGTGTAAGTACTTACCACACTGATAACTAACTGTTGTTTGCCACCCAGTCAAATGTATCAAGCAATCAAATGTGTCAAGCACTTGTGGCTAAATCTGTAAATAGTATTCTGGTTTAAATGTCTCCTTTCCGTGTTTGTGTAAATACCTCCTTCTTGTTTAAATGTGCCAACCCTATTGTAATCTTGTCTTAGTATTGGTACCATTGTTACTGCTAAATGTACCCATGTTTGCATCTGACTACCCTTTGTGATCACCCCTCCTTCCCTTCCCTGACCCTTGGTTGGGGTCACACTGGAGGGGAGGGGGAGCAGCAGCAAAGAAGGACCACCAATCAGATGTCCCACATCACCAAAATTGCCAGTAACAGGTTGCCAATATTTTTATTTGTTGTTGCCATTTCCACATTTGCATGTTCAACTATATAACTAATCAAGCCCAGATGTACAAATTACACAAGTTCTGTGGTCTCCATGGAAGCGTATTGCACTTGTGTCCATTTTATTAATGCCCTACACATTAGTAAAATGTATTTCTCTTTCTGCAACATCGAAGTCTAATTTGCATTCTTTTACATTGACTTTCTTTTTTGTTAAGCTATAGCGGGGGGTCCCTAGAACTAGGAACCAGGTGGGCTAAAAAGGTTTTGCTTACTTTGACAGGACCGGAGAACGCTCGCTGGGGAAACGAAACCTCAATTAGGCACGTTTTCTGTCTCTTTACTTAAAGAGACAGGAACACTAGGAAATCTCTCTCTTTGCAGGGTGATTTCCACATAACATCAAGATAGCTTGTGAAATATTTGTTTGAAAGGAACAGACCCTTACAAAAATCAAGACTGTAAGATTTCAAACTTTAACTTTACTTGAAGTTATCCTTGGAGTATATGAACAGTCCATCCCTTGTATAGTGGCTTCCTTATTGTCACAGTACCAAAAGCCAGAGTGAAGGGAATCCAGAAAGTTGCTGGTTTTCAGGTCCTGTATACCTGAAATAGGGTTACCAGATACAAACTGGGACAGAGTGCCTATGCCTTTAACCACTGTATAGAAGAGGGAATTTGGGCAGGTGCAGCTTTTGCAACCCTTCCATGATGAGCTGCACCTGCCCAAATTCTCTCTTCTATACAATGGTTAAAGGCATAGGCACTCTGTCCCAGTTTGCATCTGGTAACCCTAACCTGAAACTGTCTCCCATTTTTTCCTTAAATGGCCTTATTTTGGCCATTATGATGGCCTTATTTTGCAATATACAGTCGTTTGTATACAATGGAATAAGCTCTGCAGAACATTTAATAGGAGAACTGTAGTATGAAATTCATGGTTTTGATGTCTTCAAAACAATTATACGGTTTACGT
Organism: Lerista edwardsae; assembly: GCA_029204185.1. Classification (NCBI taxonomy): domain Eukaryota; kingdom Metazoa; phylum Chordata; class Lepidosauria; order Squamata; family Scincidae; genus Lerista; species Lerista edwardsae. The sequence goes on from JAJKFI010000080.1 coordinate 1,347,643, forward strand.
ATTTACACACCCCTTCCACTGGTTGAACTCATAGGATTCCTACAAATCTCTGTGAGTCAGACACTAGTTCCCTACTCTGACAAAACTAAGACTGCTGCTTGCAGGAGAGAATTTCAGGCAGTTCAAGCCAAAACACTATCAGTATCTGAATATTATCTTTTCTCTCTTATAAAGTGCCTCTATTCAGATCCTGATAATAGGCAATATTTATGTACATCTAATCAATTATTAATAGCTTAAAGGGCAGATGACTTAATCACTATATTATTTAATTGGTTAACAAAGCACTTTTTATGGATCTGAAGTGTGTAAACAGAACAATCATGATCATTAATGTATTGAGCTAGATTTTGCATAATCCTGTGCTTGTCTGCTGAGAAGTAAATATTATTTAGAGCGCAAACCTAACCTGGAGTTAGATCAGCATAAGGGACACCGTAAAATATGTTTGGACCACTCTCAGAGTCAGAGAGGCCAGCACACAGATGTGTGCCATCCTCCCTGATTCTGAGAGTGGTCCAAACTTGCTTTATGGTGGCCCTTGTGCTGACCAAACTTTGCTGGCCTAACTCCAGGATAGGACTGCACTCTAAATGTGGTGAGCTAGCCCCCAGTTAAGTGTGCATAACATTGGCTGCAATCCTATACACACTTACCTGGGAGTAAGCCCATTGGCTATAATGAGACTTGCTTCTGAGTATACATGCATAGGATTGGGCTCTCAATTATTTACTGCTTTGTTTATTTGAGGCTAAGATTGAAAACTTCTTTTCTTTTTCATTCACACATTGACATTTTTTCTTGGCAATGGAAATGGCCTCATTGCAAATCCCAACGCTTGAAATTCAGCTGCATGTGTACCACTATAAAAGCTTCCATGAATAAAAGCTATGAAGGATCTGGCTTGAGAACTGGAGGAGAAAATAACAGAACTGTAAACCTGCCAGAACTCTGTTGCAACTCTAGCCAAATCCAAAAGAGGGCATTGAAATGGTGTTGTGCTCATGCTGGGAAAGTTTGAAGGCAAAAGGAGAAGGGGATGACAGAGGATGAGATGGTTAGATAGTATCACCGAAGTGATTAACATGAAATTGGGCAAACTCCGGAAGCTAGTGGAGGACAGGGAGGCCTGGCATGCTGTGGTCCATGGGGTCACGAAGAGTTGGACATGACTTAGCAACTGAACAATAACAACAACAACAACAACAACAACAAATGTAGCGGGAAAGCTGGAACATATTACCAAAGTCAGAGATTTGCTCTTTATCACATGACCCAATTCACTGTAAAAGTGGGATCGTTCTTTGCGTATGCATTGAGGACTTTGATGATCCACTGAACTTGCTGGTCTGCAGATGTAGCATTCCTTCTCTTGGTGTTTCTTTGGCAACATAAATCAAAATATTTTATTCACTGGTGATCTGATGTTCATTTCATTCCAGTTTTAAAGCAACGCAGTAGTGACAAATTCAACAGCATTGCCCTCACATTTTACATTTTCTTTGTGTTGATTGCTTCTTAGCCTTTTTGCGAAGATCAAACTGTCAGAACTACAGAATTTCTTTGCATAACATTAATTTACAAAATTCCCTAGCCAAGATACAGTGATGGCTTTACAAAAAATAAAAAAGGATGTATTGCCTATCTACAATTGGAACATATTGCCAAGTAGAATCTCCTTGTACAGGCGGTATCCTTGTACTCCTTGCCCCGGTATCTGCAGGGGTTCCATTCTGGACCCTCCTGTGGATACCTGAAACGTGGATGCTGGGTACACCTTTTTAAAGATAGGGAAACATCAGTGGTTTTGCTGCAAGAAGGTAAAAAAATAGGTTTAATGCTCCCCCTATCTTTTTAATAGGAGTTTCAGTATCCATGGATAACTGAAACCATGGATACCAAATCAGTGAATACCAGGGCATGCCTGTACTCATGTGATGTTCCTCTGGAGATCAGAAACAAAGGATAAACAGTAGAGGAAAGCCTGCACCTTTGGGCCCTGTTTATGAGTGCCGAAAGACCTATGACTCACTGCCTGGCCACTGTTGAAAATGAAATAGATGTGGTCTTGTGTGATCCAACAAGGCAGTTCTTACCCTCTCACATATACCTGATGTCTTTCCACCTATGTTACTAATTCTTTTTGAGTTGAGTTGGTTCTCCTGCTGTTGCATTGGAAGTAATGACTAAGGGCCCAATCCTATCTAACTTTCCAGTGCCAGTGCAGTCTCAATGTAGTCTCAGGGATAGGGAAAAAGCATCCCCTTACCTGGAGGAGTCTTCAGTGTGCCCCTATACCCCATTGGCATGGCTGTACCAGCGGTGGAAAGTTGGATAGGGCTGGGCCCTAAGGCACTGTAGTTGGACTTTTGATCCTGCCTGCACTGTGCAAGGAATGTTGAGCAACAGCTTTCTACAGCCTGTTGCTTTCTTCCATCTTACTTTTTCTAACTTGTGCAATCTATGTAACAGATACAAGGGAACTTAGGGTATTACCTTTCAGTTCAGCCAATCCAGAACTTTTTGTGAAGGAGCTGCAGGAACAGTCAATTGTAATAGAAGCTTTGCATTAGCCTTGTATAAGATTAGCATAATCCAGGGCAGATCTACTTGCTTTACACTATGTTGCTTGCAAGGCAGCACTGGAAACCCCTTCTATGCAGTTAAGGATCCATTTCAGTGGAACGGTTTGCACATGGCAATCTCACTAATGGCTCAGATTACATGGTTACTTTCCATGGCAATCACTCTACAGAAGGTGTACAACTACCATGCAGAATTCAGGCATTTTCTCTCTGAACGTCTTTCCCCGTCCAATTGCACAAAATCAGCATTTAAGACAGTGATAAAATATTGTGATTTAAAGTGCTAGGAAAAGGCATCTTCCCTTCTAACCCCCAGTTAGTCTATTGCAGGAGTCACTAAACTCCAACCTGTGGGCTGGATCCGGCACCCCCCTGATCCTTCCCTGGCATGAAAGGCTCTTATCATTCCTCTGGGGATGCTTCCGAAGACCTGACTGCAGCGTCCAGGGATCCTCGCTGCCAGCTGCTTCTGCATGGAATTCCATGTGCGAGGCATGCTAGGGCAGCAGACCCCGGATAAAAATAACCGCAAAGACCCCTGAGGGCTGTAAGTTGGGATCTTCAGAAGCGCTCCTGGTGGAACTAAAAAGGCCGTTCACATCAGGGATGCTTTTCTCCATTGCAGCGGTCTCCAGTTTAGAGACCACTGGCCTATTGCAATTGTGAGTAGTCACTGTGATCTACTATACTAGATCAGTGTTCTTCAACCTTGAGGTTGGGACCCCAACAGGGTTGCAAAGCCTCAGTTGTGGGGTCGCAGCAACTTAAGACCACTAGGCTAGAGCAGCACCAAGTAAAGAGGGAGGCATTTGCTGCACCCCTTTGGGTACCAGGCGATTGTGTCTGAATCTTGCTCAGAAACTCAGATTGTGTCTTGAGTTTCTTAGAAATTGTGCTAAAATAGCTTTCACTAATACCAGACTACATGGTAGCTTTGTCTGATCTCTCTAATATTTAGTTACAATGCACACTGCAGGGAGTGAGAGGTGAGTAGGTGGACAGATAGGGTCCTGGGAGGTGGCGAGATCAACAGTGAGGTCCCCAGCTTCATACCTTTATTTATTTATATACTAGCTTGTCCTTACCCGGCGTTGCCCGGGTATTTATTTATCCCAAGCTTCTATTAGACAGGAAAAGGAATTAATTCTACCTATAGCATACAATCAAAGTAATTTTATGTACAGGTAATTAAAAGTATAAGTACAGTATAAAAATTATAAAGTGAAATCTTTTACAAATTCACTATAATATTAATTTAACTCAGAACTTGATTATAAACCACATTTTTAGTTTCACCTCCAGGAGCAAGAATAAATAAATTCTTGGGTGAATCCACCCTTGAGCAAGCAACATAAAGTTGTCTGTGGGAGAAACATGGCGATCTCAAATCCACTCCGCAGTACTTAACAGACTGCCCCTGTGACTTGTTGATCGTGATCGAGAATGCAAGTCTCAGTGGAAACTGCAATCTCTTAAAATTAAAAGGGAGATCTGTCGGAATGAGTGGTATCCGTGGGATAAAAACTGTTCCGCCCTCTCCCTTTCCTGTTAAGATAGTCGCTTCAATGACATTACTCAGCATCTTCTTGACACACAGCCTTGTGCCGTTGCAAAGTTTTGGCGGGTCGAGGTTCCATAGTAAAATAATTGGAGATCCTATTGTAAGTAAAAGACGATGTGGTGGCAATCCAGCCAGATCAAGTGAGTTTAGGAACTCTGATGGGAAATTGACGACCACACTGGCATCTACTACAGTATCGATAGCCTTGTATTCAGTGACTATGCTTGGTAACTTGGCAAGTATTTGACTGGAGTCCAAGACCAGGGCATAATGATTTCTAAAAATTTCCAGAAGGTTCTACAGAGTTCTATTCGTTCCATTCGACTACACTTGAGCTTAAATGTCATCGGGACTGTCATCACTCAGCTTAGCGACCCCGAAAACTCTGGATTTGACACAAATGTTGGTCATTTTGGACATTTTATTTTGCACCCCTTCTCACCCCCCCCCATGCTGATGGGGGCTGAATGTGGACTTAAATGGCATCGGGAGTGTCACCATTCATCTCAGCAATCCGAAAACTATGGATTTGACACTAATATTGGTCGTTTTCAATTATTTTTACATGTCACCCCCTTCCCACCCCCACCCCTAGGGGTGCTAGGGGTGTCTTACCCCTGCAGTATTTCTTTCCAGAGTGTAAGTCATATGCGTACCAAGTTTGGGGAAATTGCTCCAGGCATTCCAGCTTAGTGACCCCAAAAACTATGGATTCGACACAAATGTCGGTCATTTTGGACATTTTATTGTTCACCCCTTCTCACCCCCCATGCCGATGGGAACCGAATGTGGACAAACGGCATCGGGAGTGTCACTGTTCATCTCAGTGACCCCGAAAACTATGGATTCAACACTAATATCGGCTGTTTTCAATTATTTTGACATGTCACCCCCTTCCCATCCGCACCCCTAGGGGTGCTAGGGGTGTCTTATGCCCACAGTATTTCTAGAAGTGGGATGAGTTGTGAAATCTGAAATCAAATGGGGTCCTCTACGCCGCCATCAGCGTGCTGCGGATATTCTAAAGCACTGTATCTTGCACCCCTTCTCACCCCCCATGCCGATGGGGCCTAATGTGGACTTACATGGCATTGTGAGCATCCCCGCTCGTCTCGGCGACCCCAGAAACTATGGGTTCGACACTAATATCGGCCGTTTTCAATCATTTTTACATGGCACCCCCTTCGCACCCCCACCCCTAGGGGGTGCTAGGGGCGTCTTACCCCCACAATATTTCTTTCCAGATCACAAGGCATATGCGTACCAAATTTGGTGTAAATCGCTCCAGGCGTTCCAGAGCTAATTCGGAACACACACACACACACACACACACACACACACACACACACACACACCCTTTTATATATATATAGAAGATAGATTGGAGTTGTGGCATAAAAAAGGTTGAAGACCACTGTCCTAGATTGTCATTATAGATGTCAAGAGTAAAACAACTACAGGTTGAGCTTAATTATCAGCAGATTTTATATCTGCAGATCTGGCTCAACATGGGTACCCCAGATGTGCATTGAGTCTGATTTGGCTCAACCTGAAGTTGCCTCTGAAGGCAACTCAAGCTGTGCTCTGGTCATCTCCGGAGGCTCTTCTGAGGCCTGTAGAGGCCTCCATGGGCCTCAAAACAGCTCTGGACGTGACCGAACCAAGGCTCCGGTTGCATTCAGAGACCCAGTGGGCCAGAAGACTGCAGATTTCATTATCCATGATTTTTGGTATCCACAGGGGGTCCAGGAATGGATCCCGCACAGATCCCAAGGCTCAACTGTACTCAGGCCCTCCTCTGCCCCCTTCATACAATTTGTTTGCATTTGTAGAGACTCTGTTATTCATGCACACTTATCTAGGTCTACTCAATTCTGCACCGGCTACTCTGCACCATGCAGCCTTACTCAGAAGTCGGGCATTGGTGGTGAGAGTCACCACCAGTCCCACCTCTGCTCCAACCCTCCCCCACCCAGGAACACCCTTCTGCTCTGCCCCGAACAGCTGCATCACAAGTGAGCTGAGAACGAACCACTCGCCAGCAACCGATGCTCCCTCCAGGGCATACGCGGGCAGCGTTGCCATGCGCTGCCATGCATTGCCATGGCACTGCCCTAGCACCAGTGGTAAGGGCTTATCACCAGCGTTCGAGACACTCTACGGCACCATGCGAAACAGTTGCCCGGGCAGTACAAGCACGTAATAGCCTTTGGATTGGCCCCTAAATCTTTACACATTATCAGGGCCAATTGTAACTGTGAACACTCTGGACCAACATATGTGTTAACCTCCCCACCAACCCCTCTGCCTCTTTCTTCAGCTCAGAACCTCACTATCCTTTTTATCCTGACCTTTATTCTTTCTGTCCTGTTGCCTATAGGCTGGTTGGTTCATACATCCTTTTCAAAACAAGCTCACATGTTCCATTTTAAACCTAACTGGCATGCTCTATTTGATGTATGGATGACATTTCCTTTTGAATGCATTTTCATGTGGCAAACATTAACATCTATCACAGCAATACCACAATTAGATTTATCAACAATTAATCTGGGTTTTAATTGATTATATTTATACAGTGCCCATATAGGCATGCTTCTGAAGATATTGAAGCAAGGACATAGTTTCTCTTAAATGTAACTTACAATGTTATCAAATGACAGCTACTATTTACTATTGGAAGGGAAAACTCTGACATTTTCTTTCATCACTTTGGTAAATTGGAGCAAATAAGGATTCTTATCACAGTAACACAGTGACAAAATGGCTTCAAAAATGAACACGGTCAAATCTCAACAATAGTGTGAAAGATCCAGGTTGAAAAGACATATTGACTTATTTTCTTCATGAACAATATCAACTTCAGTCACTGTGGATCTAACTGCACACCATAGGCAAGATGTGCTTTATCAAATCTGACAGCTTTGGTTGAACCAGAAGGAAAACACATACCCACCCCTTCCCATCACTTTGGACACAGGAAGGAAGAAGACAACTTATCTAGATAACCAATATTATGGTATGCCTTTTAAATTTCAGTCACATTAGCTAATAAATTAAGGGCCCAATCCTATGGACTGCAATGCACTGTGACCTCAGCACTGGCACTGGGTGTTATTAGGCCATTAAGGGCCATAATTAAGGGCCATAAAGCACATTTGCTGCACCCGAAGAGCAAGCAGTGCTAGCGGGGAGGCCTGCCCTGCCCTGCTGGCATCACCAAAAAAGCCCTGGCTATTACCAGCAGAATGGTGAGCGCCAGGTGGTGCAGGAGCATGGGGAGGGTGGCAGGAGGGTATGGGGAGGCGTTCCTAGGCAGGGGAAAGGGTAGAAGGGAGAGGGACCAGCTGAGGTCTCCTCTGCCAGATCCCATCCCATGTTGGGCTCGGAAGCTTCTCAAGTCTGCACCCATGATTTAGCAGGGTAGAAGAAGTCCCATTGCAGAGGCTGGAATGAACACAACCTTGGGTACAAACATTGAGGAGGCCTCTGTGGTCAACCCAACCAGGATGCAGCGCATGCCCCCTTGACAGAGTTATGTAAGTGCTGGAAAGTTGGTTAGGATTGTGCCATAAATGATGGTTCCTCAGATCTTGATGCTTGGAAAAAAGGCACCCCAGGGAGAAAAGATTCTTAACCAAGTTTGGCCACCCCTATTCTAGTGTAAGAGCCACATATGACAAATAAAAACTTCATTTGTTTAAGAGCCACAATATTTAGGAAGCATTTATTTCCTCACCATGAACATTAAACTTATGGCCCAATACTGACTAAATGCAATGCTGGTGGAACACCTGTTTCATTGTCACATAAATGCTGTAAAGTGCTTTGTGACATTGTTCACAGATGTCTCACCAGCAGGAAGATCAAAGCCTTCTCTTGCATGCCTGGGTCATCACAAGGCCTGCAATACCAGGTAAGTCAGGCACAAGGGTGGGGGGAGGACAAGGAGGGGTGGAATGGGGAGGAGATTGGGCGAGGTGGGAAGATTGGGGTAAAGGGGCAGGAAAGATGGCACCAGTGCATGCCATAATCTATCCTCCTTCCCAGGCCTGTGCACGGATCAATTTGGAATTGTGCCAGTGACATTGCTCCTGACTATATCCATTGCAGCTGCAATGCCCTCTTACCCCGAGGAGACCTCCAGCAGCCGTGAAATTTCCCTGCAGGATGCTGTGAAGCTTATGCCAGTGCCAGTAATGCCAGTGCCACTGCATTACTGTGCAGGGATTTAATTAGGAAGGGGCTGTTAAAACATTACATGTCTTCACCCAAGAAAGTTCTATTGTTCCAGTGATGAGAGCCTTAAAATTTTGTTCAATAAACTGGAGGGTAACTCATGTGTGGAAGTTTATTTAAGATATTTATACCTTGCTCTTCCCCTCACAGTGGGATACCCAAGATGGCAAACAATAAAATTATAAACCTTGCACATAATATTAATTTATTGTTTTATTATATTTATAACAGTGCAAAAAATACCATGTGAAATCAATATCTGAAAGCCGCATGAACACATCACAAGCAGCAGAATAAAATTCACCAGTAAAATAATTAAAATTACATTTGGGAATAGCATATAAACAGTAGTTATATTAAGCCTAACAAGACTCCCCTCCTAAAAAAAAACCTGTACCCACTTACAACAAAGTTTAATTTGTTTTGAAAAACAGCTTGTGTGAATCTGGAATTCCTTTGAAAGTATGGGCATAGAAGTACTGTACCAACCTGTACATGTACAATATATGTGCATAATCAAACACACAAACACAATTCACTCTTCAAAAAAAAGAAGATACAAACTTTGTATCATTAATCATATTAAAATCAATGTTTGGCATGTTTGTATTCCCAAACCTCTCTAGAAACATCACCTCTTGTGATGTGATTCTATGCAATACCAATACTACTTTTTTTCTGTAGGTCACTATTGGAGTGTCAGATACCATACATTGATGCTTTACAATGTCAAGAAAATAAAAACCAAATTTCAAATATTTGGAGATTAAAAACAGGTGGAAGTTAAGAATTTCCTAGCATACAATGAGAGTTTTTACAAGTCCTCATACCATTGGTTCAGAACATCTTAGCTGTTTCAAGCATTTGTTTGCTGAATGCCTCATTTTTCCTTTCTTTGCCTCTGTGCTTGATTTTCAGGCTTGCAGAAAAGAAAGGGAAACTCAGCAGAGACTGGAATTGTGACACTGTGAGCTCAATCCTAACCTGAAGTTAGGCTGTCATAATTAGGCCAGCAAAGTTTGGCCAGCACAAAGGGCACTGTAAAGTATGTTTGGACCATTCTCAGAGTCAGAGAGGCCAGCACACAGAGGTGCACCATCCTCCCAGCTTGCAAGAGTGGTCCAAAGGCAGTTTACAATGGCCCTTGTGCCAGCCAAACTATGCTGGCCTAATTGGGCCAGCCTAACTCCAGGTTAGGATTGCGCTCTGTATGTGGTAAGCTGCAGCTGACTTACAAAAGCCTTTTGTTTTCAAGGGTTGTTTAAAGGTGATGAACACTAATAATGGCCCAATGCGATGTTGTAAAATTGGAGCTAGCTATTCAGGACAATTCTAAGTTATCTTTCCTTATCATATTTGCATACACGCTTCCCTCAAGGCCAACCAAAGGAAACTTGTGGAGCTCAGAGCAACGTACAGTATGGAAATTTCATTTTATCCATTCAACCATTCTGTGAGGTTGATTATGCTGAGAGGAAGAATGCCAAACTATGCATGATACTAAAAGAGTTATTGTGTTTCTCTTTTAATAGCAGTTGCAGGACCCCCTAATATGGGTCAGGATTGCGGTAGCGAGGAGGGGGCTTAACCTTACTGAACAACAGATACAGATTTTATGCCACTCTTTCCCTCAACAGCAATCAGATAAAGAATTACTCTCATGCCTTCCTGACTGATCAAGATCTTTCTACCACCAAATTTCAACTCCAAAAACGTGAAAATAGTTATTGCATTTGAATTTATTTTTTGTATGTGTGCTGTGACATCTTAGAGGCTGAGTTAGTGCCTCTGAGAGATCATGATACAACAGCATGCTTTCTCATGAGCAAGAAATAGGGCTGCAAAGGATGGTGGATACACAGAGACATATAGAAGGATATGCCACATTAACAAGATGAAAACAAAAAGATAGTAGAGATGCAAAAAGACATGTATTGGATCATTGAAAATACAGGGTATTTTAATATGAAGGTAATGAACACAGCTGATGTAAAAACCCACCACTTTTTGAAGAGACGCATTATCAGATTACAGCCTGATAAAGTCTACAGCACCCTCTAGTGACAGAGCATGCATGAAATGTACATAGTAATCTAATCATCTGGAGATGGTTTTGGGCAACTTGTGACTCATGATTTATTCAGTCCATGAGTAAAGGTGGAAACCTGCCTAGGTGTGCAGAAACTGAGGTCATTTACCAAGGATATTTCACTATGAGGTGGGTGGCATATATTGCAAGGTAGTGATGGTCACCCAACTCCTTGTTTTGATCATCACCATCTACCATTATGATCATTTTGATAATCTACTCATCTCTCTCAATCAGTTCACTAGTGTTTGTGAACATTAACAGGGTGCACATCTGTCTGTATGCAGATTTGTGTATCTATTTTTATGCTAGGTAAAAGGTAAAAGTTTCCCCACGACCGAATGGTCTAGTCATGACCGGCTGTAGGGGGCGGTGCTCATCTCCATTTCTAAGCCTGTAGAGCCGGCGTTTGTCCAAGGACAAGCTTCCGTGGCCATGTGGCTGGCATAACTATACACTGAGGCGCATGGAAAGCCGTTACCTTCCCACCAAAGTAGTACTTATTTATCTACTCTCATTTTTTATGTGCTTTCGAACTGCTAGGTTGGCGGGAGTTGGGACAAGCAATGGAAGCTCACTCCATTGCATGGTCTCAAACTCCCAACCTTCTAGTCAGAAAGCCCAGCAGCAGCAGTTTAGCCTGCAGTGCCACCATGTCCCTTTATTTTGATGCTAAGGTTACCCCAAATGAAAATTTTCTTGTCACCAGCAGGACATTTATAATGGATATATACTGCAACAGGCTACAAAGTCAATTTAATAGATACTAGAGAAGATACAGAATACATTAAGAAATAAATGAAAGGTATTTTTAAAGCAAAGATGTGCTGAGACACCTTTAAAGTCACCTTTGCTATTACTATGCAACTACTACACTACACAACTAGCTAAAAAGAATAGGATCAACCTCCATGTGGATGAGATCAAGAGGCAAAAGCATGTTTTAAGCTGCTATTTAAAATGGCACAGAAGATCATTTTTACTTCTCTCCACTCAAATTACGGGCCACTGTTCGGGCCAAACAGATCTCTCAATTTTTTTTTATTAAAAAACTGTGGAGAGGGACAATTTGGATCAGGTCCATATTGCTGGGGGGAAGTTTAATTGCCCCCAACTATAATTTATCTGCCTTAAATTGCCCCTATTCAAATATATTATTGACCATAAATGAGGGGCGGGGGGGGAGGTATAATAGTTTTTTTTTCTACTTTGTGGGTAATATCAGTTGCAGGAATATGATTTGAGATGGGAAAATGACTCAGGAAATGTATTAACCCAATTCGCCAATCACTGCATTCCCATCCAAAAGGGCCCCCATGGCTTCGTTTGTTATGTGAAAAAATCCATAGGAGGTCCAATCACAGAGCTCCTACCATCTCACCTAGTATGACACCAATATGTGTTGTTGCCCTTTCATAACAAACAACATATCCTGCCCCATGTCTCCTCTAAATAATCTTGTGAGGTGTCATTAGTGAGAATATACAGATGGAGCGTATATTTGTCTCTGAAGCCATAGTTAATTTGCCATGCACCAGTTGCTTGAATCCACAGATATATTATAACCAAATATAGCCAAGCTAATTAACTGAACAACATTGATTCATAAAAGCACTAGAAGAACATCCCCAAGCAAAACTTCCTGATTAATACTAAGTCTGGTCACAAAAATACTCTCCCACTCAATAGAAAAGGTACAGCTTTCATAGCAGTACATTGACACATGCTACTAGAGCATATGTACTGTATGTTAGCCAAGAATAGTGCTCAGTGAGTTAAACTCCCAAGTAAGTATGCATAGGATTGGAAGCTTAAACTGCCAGTGAAATAAACCTATTTTTCTACAGGATATTAAAAATAAATGAGATAGTACTTATTGTTGAAAAGACGCCCAAGGGTAGCAGATAAAAAACTAATATTGATACTGTAACTTGACTTTACAATGTGCAGCGTGCTGCTCATTGTTGTGGACTGGATTAAAAATAGTGATATGTGTAAATTTAGCCAGACCCAAAAGAATTACACTCTTCCATTATTTTTTGAAACAAGTTGTTGGTTATAACAAGAAAGACGCCTTCATACCTTATTATACATCAGCATATCGACCGGGGCAGATCAGGAGTGCTTTAAAACTTGACCTGCTGATCAGCCTGCTCTTCTCTGGATTTGTCAGCAGTCCTGGACTTGCACCCATGCCTGGAACAAGGTTCATTTCTTCCAGACTTTGATTCTCAAGTACCTTGACGTTGCAACCTATTTTAATTTCAAAGGAACATTGGCAGGGCATCTCAACAGCAGCACGCAGCTCTGCAGGATTAATTAGAACTAGGACTCACAGTCTTTGTTTTCAGTGCTGTGCAATGGTTCACTGGGGTTTAATCTCTTTTTAATTGAAAGCTGATTTGTCTGTCCCTGCACTCTAAAAATATGTAGCTGTTTATATAAATGGTACTGCAATATTATATTTGGCATAGACATCGATGTGTTTTAACTGGTAAATAACACTGGAAATGGTTAAAGTTTATTCTTCATCAAAACTAGAACAGCTTTTCTTTTTTAATAACTAGAAATGCCATTTTTTTAATAGCTACTGAGGAGACGGAATCAACAGCAGAGGCTTTACCCAAAGTGGAGATGCAGTGACAGGAAAAGATTCACAGTCATGTAGCATTAAAGGGAAAGAGCCATAAAAGAATCAACACTAATGCTAGCAAAAGTCTATTGAGGACTTTTAGTAAAAGTAAAAGTATTTGAGTAAAAAATACAGGCCATTAGAAAAAATTAACTTTCAGTGGCCACACAGCAGAAGATAAATTTATCCGTGCAAAGAGCATGTTCACATGACCAATTCTGTAATTAATATTTTGCAACCACAGTGTCATGGGAACATGGAAATACTGTATACAGTATTATATATAGTCAACACCCATTTTGATACTCTCACTACACTGCTCCCAATAAAATCAGGCACACCCAGGTACCTGGTCTTCAAAATTAACTATTACATCAAAATTAGTACTCTTTGCTAAGTAGGTAGCCCTTCCTTACAACAGAGGAAGACACAGCAGCATGGGCACTATCTGGGCAGGGCTCCGGGGCTTTGGGCGCACACGGGTTTTTCCCCATAGGGGCAGAGCCCCCACATTAATGCCAGCCCCCTCGGTATCCAGCACCCACACCCAATCCGCTCCAAAGCACCCACAGCTAACCTGCATGGTCTTCAGGAGACACACTAGTGAAGTGTGCGACGCCATTTTGACTCCTGGCACATGCGCACGAAGTCTGCTCTCCTGACTGAGGGTGCTCCAGAACCCAGGTCTACCTGCTATATTTATAATGGGTAGACCTGGGCTCCCAGGTCTACCCACTATAAATATAGCAGGTAGACCTGGGCTATGGAGCCCAGGTCTACCTATTGTAAGTATAGCGGGTAGACCTGAGCTCCGGAGCCCAAGTCTACCCATTATAAATATAGATAGACGGTAGACCTGAGCCCGGGAGCCCAGATCTACCCATTATAAGTCTAGACAGTGGGAGACCTGAGCTCCGGAGCACAGGTCTACCCCATTATAAGTATAGCCGGTAGACCAAGGCTCCGGAGGGCATGGTTACATTAGAGGGCGTGGTCACATCAACATTGGGGGCATGGCCATGTCAATGACAGAGGCGTGGTCACATCAATGTCAGGGGTGTGGCTATGGGCACCCACGTTTATGAAAGCAAGTTGACTCCACTGCACAGCAGTAACAGAATCTGACCTTATAAACAAGTGGAAGTATAGCTGCAGGATATGGGTCAGAATTCAGAGGGAAGAGTCTGAGAACCAGTATTGGAGCATAAAATTTGAGTCACTGAAGCCTTCAAGCTCCTTAAATAAACACTGTTAAAATACTCATAAAAGTATTTTCAGAATGGACTGGAATAGTGCAAGTGTAATTTGATTACCCATTGCATCACGAAGACCATTTGGACACACGGAAAACAGATATTTGCATCTCTCACATCTATAACTTGAATTTGATATCTACGTTGACTGCAGAGTACCCTAAACTTAGAACCATCACTCTTTCACTACCAGATCTGTATCAACTAAGTTCACATGTTCATAACAAAAAATACACAAAACACTCAAAAATGTTTAAATGTCTCAAGCAGAGATACCCCAAATCCTATACTCACATTCCAGGAGTAAGTAAGCTTCACTGAACACAATGAGACTTATTTCTAAGTAGATACGTATAAGATTGTGCTATTGGAAAGTTAGGGGGTGCTTTCAAGGTCATCTAGCCCAGCCCCCTGCTCATTGCAAGTAACTGCTACAGCATCCCTGAAGGGGACCATCCAGCCTCTGCTTGAAAATCCCCAGTGAGAGCACACAACTGCATAATCCAGACAGTTTCAGTACCAGACAGCTCTTACAGTTAGGAGATTCTTCCTCATGTCTACCCTAAATCTACTTCCCTATAGTTTCAATCTATTGATTTAATTCTAGTCCTGCCCTCAGGAGCCACAGAGAGCATGTTCTCTCCTTCTTCTGCATGAAAGGCCTTCAGATACTTGAAGACACCTCTCTTATTTCAGTCATAACCCCAAACCTGGTTTTGTTGCTTTTGGCATCCCTCGCCAGCCTCAGCTCATCCTGTTGTTCAGCTGACCTGACATAATCACGGCAGGTGCAGGCCATACCTTTGTGCTGTTCCTCCCTCCACTACATATACATGCTCTTCTTGCTTATCAACTTTTCAGAAAGCACTTTGCATAACCACACTGGTTTCCTTAGGCATCTTCCAACTTTTTGTCTCCTGTTTGCAATTGTGCCTTCAGCATCTTGCTTTTCAAAATATACCAGCCCTTGACTTCTGCAATCCAAAGACGACAAGCTGACCAAAAAAAAACTTTTTTAAAAAATATTTTTTACTTTCCAATACGCAAGCATAGGCAAGACAAACAACCACAAAATCAACAAGACATTAATAACTACAATGGGTGTTCCTAGTGTCAAACTGCACATTACATTAAACCCATCATTAATTCATGGGCTGAACACAGGAAATGGACCAGAAATGTTCCTTTTTAATCAAATCTATAACCATAGAGATCTGATGAGATTCATGATGACCATACATGGGAAGGGGGTTAACATGTTCCACCTGTCATTTTACCAGGTATTATTTCACCGCCAAAAATCAATCATAGAATCATGGAGTTGGAAGGGAACTACAAGGTCAACCTCCTGCCTGTATCTTGAAATCCTCATAGAGCATCTCCAGCAGGTGGTTGTCAGGTCTCTGCTTGAAGATCTCCAAAGAGGGAGAATCTACCACTTCCCTGGGCCACCTGTTCCACTGGTGAACCATCCTTACCATCAAGAATGTCTTTATGATATCCAACCAGAATGTCATCTCTTGCAGTTTGTACCCATCTGATCTAGTTTACTCAGAGGCAGTTGACAACAAATTTGTTCCTTCTTCCATGAGACTGCCCTTCAGGTATTTGAAAAGCATTATCATATCCCCTCTTAGTTTTTTCTTCTCTAGGCTACAAATATCAAGTCCCCTCAACCTCACACAGTACTCTAGGTGAGATCTGACCACACAAAGTGGAAAAATCCTCCCCCCTCAGATTGGTTATTTGCTGCAAATGGCAAATAATGACTTAGTGCAAATAGCCACTCTAGAAGATTTGGACAGAAACATGATGCAAGGGGTAAAAATCCCTGTGCATTCTTATCTTGAAAGAGATCAAACTCCTAGCTATTCTTTATACTTCTTCAAACTCTGGTCTGTGGGCCGGATCTGCTGTCTGGGGAATGCCATCCCCACGGGGAGCAGCACTGGGAGTTCTGACACACTGCCACTTCTCCTGGCACTTGCGCTGCTCAGAGAGATGCTCTGGGTAGTCGCGTCTACCCGGAAATCTGGGTGAACAGCCTGCTGGGGTGAGGGACAATAGATGTGACTGTCTAGGGCGTCACTCTGGGCAGTGCAAGTGCCAGGAAAACTGGCAGTGCGACTGAAGGCTCAGTGCTAGCTGGAACAGGGACAGCTTTCCCCATGCACAGCGGGCTGCGGTTTAAAGACAGCTGCTTTATACAAAAAGAGACAGTTCCAGACTACTGCCTGTACTAATTCATGACAGGCTTAGACCCCAATGCTACCCAACTTTCCAACTTACCCAATGCTTCCAACTTTACCCAACTGATGTACCCATGCCAATGTGGTATGCACTGCATCCTTCACTGGAAGGAACTCATAGGGGCTGCATAGGCACTGGAAAGTTGGATAGGATTTGGCCCTTAATATAAGAAGTCTGGACTCTAGCAGAAGCCACAAGTAAAATTTAAAATTAATGCAATCTATTTGACCTTGAAAAGAAAACCAAGAATTTGGGGAACTTCACATCATTCGCATCAAGATGAAAAAAAACTACCCCTTTATTTTTAATTTAAATCTACTTTTTGATTGTGAACCTTCAGGACAAGACCAGTTTGGGTTCTTTTTTCCTCTCTGTGTCAAGTTGCTATGTACACAAATGTCACTATATTAACAACAACAACTTGTATACCATACCTTACCATGCTTATCCTGACTTCATCCTATTTACTTAAAGCTAGAACCTTGGCCCTAGCCAATAGAAACCCAGATTAGGAAGAAATGGGGCAAAAAGAACTTGGGGCATTGCTGGGAAAGCACAGCTGAAGCATAAAGGGAACTAATGGGCAATTGAGGCTAGGAAAAAAAGAAGCAACAGACCCATCTGTGGAAGGTGTTGGCTACCCAGCATCATGTCCAAGGAAGTAAGGAATAAGCAAGGATAAAAAAATAAAAAGATACAGCGCAAGTTATAATCTAATGTAACAAGGCTTCAAGCTGCAAAGCAAGGCTGGCCTGAACATGCTTCCCTTCCGAGTGAACATAAGTTCAATGGGACTTGTTCCCCAAGTTATTGTGGTTAGGAAAGGACTGCACCCTGATTAGTCTATACATGTTTACTCAGAAATCAATGATGTTTACTTCCAAGGAGGTACAAGAAGGATTGCCGTATTACAACTTCTATACATGTCTACACACAGGTAAGAATTTCAGTAGGATTTACTCCCAAGTAAGTACACAGGGTCTAAAATGGCATAAAACAGCAATTTTGCTGATAACTAGCTCTGGGACTATCATGAGAGATCACCTTAGAACCCTTTGCATAATATAAAGGTAAAGGTTTCCCCATGACCAAATGGTCTAGTCATGACCGACTGTAGGGGACGGTGCTCATCTCCATTTCAAAGCCTGTACAGCCGGCGTTTTTGTCCAAGGACAAGCTTCTGTGGTCATGTGGCCGGCATGACTACACGCCGTAGCGCACAGAACACCATTACCTTCCCACCAAAGTGGTCCCTATTTATCTACTTGCATTTAGGTGCTTTTGAACTGCTAGGTTGGCAGGAGCTGGGACAAGCAACGGGAGCTCACTCCGTCGCGCAGTCTTGAACTCCCAACCTTCTGGTCGGAAAGCCCAGCAGCAGCGGTACAATAGGAATTGATTAAAAAAACCTGTCTCATGATACCTGGGTACCAAAGTACACTTGGTACTTTGCTCTGTTAATCTCCTAGGGACTTACTTTTGAGACCCCCTTGACTGATTTTCAAGATGAAGCCTTCCCAATGGTGGGAACTAAAACTTTGGACCACTCCTTCCCTCCAGGCACAATGTGACAGGCTCCCTTTGTTTCCAAAGACATTTCTGTTTTGCAAAGTTTTGACAATCTGTGTTATACAGTTCAATCTTAACCAACCTGATGCAATGGTGATAATGACATGTGTTGTGCAGTCTGTGGTGGGGGCCTCCTCAAGGTAAAGCAGCAATGGGATCTACAAACAACTTGGGGGAACGGAGGGTGGGACTTAGGCGGGACTACTGTTTGATTGGCAGCCCGTCTGTGCACTTCCGCTTTCGTTCCGCTCGCCCTGGGGTAACCGGAACGAAAGCGGAAGTGCACAGATGGGCTGCCAATCAAACAGTAGTCCCGCCTAAGTCCCGCCCTCCGTTCCCCCAAGTTGTTTGTAAATCCCATCGCTGAGGTAAAGGAACACTTTTTCTCTTACCATGGGTCTGCACTGGCTGCCTCAGTGCTGGAAAGTTGGTTAGGATTGGGCTGGTAATTAATTAAAGTGCGTCCTTGTTATGCTGCTGTTTTTTATATAACTTTTTTGGCTTTACTTACTGTAATTCCATTGGTTGTGCTTTCTTTAATAATGTTTTGTTAATTGACTTACACTCATTTTATAAGGAAGAGCAGGATATAAATCTCTAAACCAATAAATAAAAATATTAAATAAAGACCCATGGGATCAGATAATGTAATTTTAACAAATATGCCTGTAGTATTGCTTTATTTATAAACAATTTCCAAACCCTCCTGGGAAGCTTGTGTGAATTACTCCATCCACTCTTACTGAAGCACTGTCCTAGACCATATAGTACAACCCTGTTACTATCAGGTTACTATTTCGTCCAGCCAAATACATACAAATTAGGTGGTATTAAGTATGAAACAGAAAAAGAAGAAAAGAAAAATTGGGACATATGGAAAAATTTGTTCTTTTTTTTTTTTCAAAGCTTTAAACTTCTTAATATTCAGATGGATTCTGTCTTTTGAAATGTTAATTAGTAACACCCGATAGACTTTAAAACACTGGATTCATTAAGTACATGGCAGTAAGAGAGCTTTGATGGTTAGTGAGTCACACTGTTTGTGCTAATCACAGTAACCTCGGCTACAATGGTCACAACAACTTCATTTCCAGCTACTTCTGAGGAGGGAAAAAAAAGGATAACTATTCACTCGTGCAAACTATTTCTCTGTCCATTCCTGCAGCTGCTGCTGGATTTTTCACATTTTTCTGGCAAGACACTTGTGCTTTTGACAGCTGCATGCCAGTCAAATTCAACAGATAAAGCAAATGCCGCCATTGCAGCTCATCTTTCTACTACAAAACACGCACAGGCACAGAAGCGGGCAGGACGACTGTTAAAGGCACAGAAGCGGGCAGGATGATAGCCTATAAAGTAAATGAAGCCCGTTATGATGCAGATGGCCCAGGGCTACTGAGAGCACAATCCTATGCTTGGCTAATCAGAAGTAGGTCCCACTGTCTTCAATAGGACTTATTCCCAGGAAAGGGTGTATTAGATTTCATCCTGAGTTGCTGGCCAACTTTGCATTTGTAACCACGTTTTTTACATAAGAAAGGCAACACCGAGGTCCTAGAGGGCGTATATGAAGGGGTGTTAATTATAATGCAAACGACACCCAAAACAGAGACTTTCTTGACTTGTTAAACGGACTCCCGTTTACACACCCTACTAGCTTCAAACACTTGCGGATGAAGGACGAGGTGGTAGTGAATATTTCGCGCACGCGTACTTCATAGCAAAAAGCAGGCCCTGGAGTTGAGAGCGCGCACGCGCAGTGAGCCGCCCATGTTCAGTTTTTTTTCCTTTGTTGATGCAATGCGGCGCACGCGCGTTTCTTATCTGACTGTCAGTAGTTTCGGGGAAGTCACGAAAGACCCAGGTAAGGCGGGCGGGGGGGGAAGGGCTGGATGAGAGAGATGCGCGCGTGGCTCTGAGTTCGCTTCAAAGATTAGGGGGTGGCGGGTTGCTGCGTCCTGGAGGTAGTATAGGTGGGTTATTCTAAGTCCTGGAATTCGAGGGGGTGGTTAGGCGCTGCGGCTGGCTAGGGTAGCTGCGTCCTCGGTGGGAGCTGCCTTTGTCCAGGGGTTTCTTTCTTTCTTTCTTTCTTTCTTTCTTTCTCATAGTACCTGTGTGCCTGTTGTGTGATTCAAAGCCTGGAGGGGGTGGCGGTGGCGGTGGCCCTACGCTTAGTGTTCGTAGGTTTCGCTTGTCTTGGGAGGGGGAAGGCAGGCTTGTATGGAGGCCTCCTCCAGTACCCCAGCAAACAGCATCACAGGGCTACTGATTACAGAGGTGGCGGATTGCCAGTACGATTGTTACTTTTGTGTAAAGCAGTGGTTCCCAAACTCTTTATCACTGGGACCCACCTAAAAATAGTTTCATTTTACAAGCCTCTCAAGCCTCTGTGGCTATAATGGTGATTGGGCAGCAGTGTTCCCTCTCCCCACCCCACCCCAAGTAGCAGCACGCTTGATGCACATAGCCTAATCTGCCATGTTAGTTTTGTGACCCACCAAAAATTGGGTTGTGACCCACAGGTGGTGGGCCACGGACCCACAATTTGGGAACTGCTGGTGTAGGTGTGTACAAAATGGACACCTGTGTTCATTAACCCATGAACATGCATACCAAATTCATACACAGAAGCTGCATCCATATATTTTCAAGTGTAGAACAGCTCTAAGTGTAAAAAAAAAAAGTTGGCAATTGTCTTCAGTGTATCTCGGAGCTGTTCTTCCTTGTAGAATCCTTGTAAAACAGGAGGGAGTGAAAAAAGGAATAATATCTTTACAGTAGTGATTAGATCTGGAAAAGAGTTCTTGATGGTGGTGGGGAATCTGGTTCTACAACTTCACAAGGCTCTTTTGCGCTATACTGATTGGCTGCCTTTTTTCCCCCCGCCTCCCTGCATGTTATCAACCCAAAGCTGCCCATCCAATCCTCAGAACAATTTCTTACTTTTAGAAAAAAATTCTTTTTGTAACAGGGCAATACATTTGGTTCTTTGAGACACAAACAACAACCAAAGTTAAAGTGCAGGCAGCCCACCTGAAGCAGGATGTGCAGAGGGTGAAACCTATGATTCAGAAGCACTTAATTTGCTGGTGTGCATGTCTCTCACTTCAGTTACAGAGCTGGGAGGCTCAGGGCGCAATCCTAGTAATATAACCATCCAGCACCAGAGTAAGGGAGCTCTGAGGTAAGGGAACAAACATTCCATTACTTTGAGGTGGCTTCCAAGATGGCTGTCCAACTGCCAAATACAGCACATGCCCCACTGGCACAGCTACATCAGTCCTGGAAAGTTGGTTAGGATTGCACCCTCACTTTGCTGCTGAGAGATGTTCTATGAACGTGATCTTCTCAGGCTTCACCCTTTTTCACTATATACAGCTTTTAAACTTTATAGCCTGGTCTTATGTGCAGTCAAATGAGCTTAAGGCATGGAGATAGAATAACAGGAGACGACATGCCTTAAGAATTAATAGGAGCCAAATGAAGCCAGGGAGCGGGCTTAGCAGCCATGTTAGTTGACTCAAAACAATCCTTATTCCCAGCATTTCAGATTGCTTTGCTCGTACTGTTTAGGACTGAATAGTTTACTCCTGAAATAAAAACTTACGTGTGATCGTGTAGAAACATTACTGGTAACCTTATTATGATTCAATATGCAATTCCGAGGTGAAATTCCTCATAATTATATTACTGAACATACCGGATGAAATGCTGTCTATTTTAACTCAGATTGCACTATTTTGACAGACTTTATTTAAATCTACACAAGCAGAAATAAAGTGTGAACGGGAAGGAAAGAAAAAAAAGGGGAGGGTGGGCAAAAATTAGATAAATATATAGGAAAATTACATTAAAATCTCTTCATAACACAAGTAGTCAATATGAGAGTAATTCTTTTTTACTTCTAGACTATTAAGAGTATTTTTTTAAACTTCTACACTCACCCCCCATCCCTAAAACAAATTCTGTTAACGTTCAGTATTTCAAAAATATTACCGTAGAAAATGGAAGGCGGGAAAAAAAGTGTAAACGGGAAGGGGGGAAAAAGGAGGGGGGAAATTTTTTTTTTTTTACCTTCTAGACCATTAACAGTGGGTGTCAGAAAATGGTGAATAAGACTGCTAGGAACAACAAGAAATTACACAACTTCAAAAATAATGCACTCACTGAATGGTAGTTTTATTGAACCAATATAATGTGAATACACGAATCTTTCCGTGGAAACTAAATCCCATTTTTTGTACAGCGATTCGCACACCCCTATGCAGAACACGCAGGCATGCTTAAAGAGGTTGAAATTAACTTTTACAAACGTGCAGGGAGATTTTTATTCGTGAATTTGCGGCAATCCTCCTCCTTGGCGGGAATGATCTGAGTCAGCCATATTTGTTGACCCATGGCTTCAAGAAAATGATGTCATGTTGTCTCCTGTTATCTTACCTTCATGGCTTAAGGTCATTGATTTGTGAATTTAAGCATTCTTAGCATTGTACAGGAGTGTGCTGTCTTTCTTGGTGATGAACATACGTAGGTTTCCATGTTTCACAGAGCTGTTCTACAGCCCAGTGTTTGAAAATCTATATATTCTTGTTTCAGAGTCATCAGGTTCATGTACAGCACACACACACACACCCAAAAAAATCCTGTGCGTATTTGTGAGCTGCAAAAATAAATATGGTTTATATAAATCAGAAGCTTCCCTAGTTTAAACATCAACTCTGCCATGAATTCTTACTAAATGGACTTAACAGTCCAATCCTAACCAACCTTCCATCACTGATGCTGTCCCAAAGTAAGGGAACAAATGTTCCCTTATCTTGAGGAGGCCTCAGTGGCTACCCCACTGCCCACATAATGCAATGCACATCCTATCAATGCAGCTGCATCGACACTGGGAAATTGGTTAGGATTGGGCTGTTAGGCAGACCACTCTCAGCTCCCCAGCTGCACTATAGGGGTAATACTTACCTGTATAAATTTTAAAGATTATTAAACTATCTTCTCCCATTCATGTACAAAGCAGGTTGATATGGGGGGGGAGGGGTTAACTTTAACATGAAAAGAGTTACATGAGAGAGGGGAACAAAACTCCCTCTGTACATCATCCAAACTCCTTTCCTCCCTAACCTGGTTCTGATGTGGGAAATGAGCTAGACTTGGAGAAAAGTGGTCGAAGTGATGTGAAGGTAGAATGGGGGGAGGATTCAACATCTTTGCCCCATGCATCTCTTTTGATGTTAAAATTAGAGCCCACTCTTCATTTATATATAAACAGGACAGACATTATTAAAAGAATGTGGCTAATGCCATCACATTTAGTTTGGACCAAACAATAGAAGAAATGGTTTTGGTGACCTTGGTGGATTGTTTGGTGGTCCATAGTGGGAAAGGTGCCAGGGCAGACTAAGGCAATTCCCTTTTAGAATATGTGTTACTTGGACCAGAAATCAGAGTAACATCTTTTACTTTGATGATCAGTAAGCTCCTCCCCCTACTCCAAAATGAGTTTTTAAACTGGGACCTCAAAACAAATCTCCCCACTTTCTTCTGTGTGCTTGTCCTTAAACTAGGAAGAAGTGAATTTTGTATCTAAAGGGAACTTGTGTAACAAAGTTGCATAAATTCTCACCATAGCATGCTCATATACTAGGTGAACCTTCTGAGTATGTGAACAGCTGAACAATCGCTGAGTAGATTTAAAATGGAGCCGTTAAACTGAGCAATTAATCTTTTATTCATGATCTACCTTTCTCCTGCTGGCATGCTACAGACAAGCGTGCTTTCAGACCTGTGCAGCAATCGAGATGCGTGTGCTTTGTTTGCTGAACAGCTGGCTTTGTCGCCAGCAAATTTATTGGACCTGTTCATTTTGTAAGTTATGTGTCTGAGATAAAATGGTTCTCTAAATATTTTATTATTCTGTTTCTCCTGTGACCCTTGAGATATGAGGAACTCTGCCGTGTAGGCCTTTGCTCTAAAATGGAGGAGACGGGCAAGGAGGCAGTTGCAACAGCTGTACAGAGGGTGGCTGGGATGCTTCAGCGGCCAGACCAGCTAGATAAAGTGGAACAATATCGTCGAAGGGAAGCTCGTAAGAAAGCCTCTGTGGAAGCTAGACTGAAGGTATGAAACTTTCAAACTGAGCCTATTTTATTTAAGGTAAGAATATGGTTGTATAGAATCCTTGTAAAAATTTTAACTATGGTCGAACTATAGCTTTGGAAGAGAGCTTATCTACCTCAGAGTCCAATCCTATCCAACTTTCCAGCACGGCTGCAGCTCTGAGGTAAGGGAACAAATGTTCCCTTACCTTGAAGAGGCCTCCATGACTTCCCCTCCATCACAGGATGCCATGCACATTCCGTTGGCATGGCTGCGTCATTGCTGGAACGTTGGATAGGATTGGGCTCTACTCTCGGTGTCTTGCAAATGCTGGATTCTTCTCAAATACACAGTCCAAATAAACAGTACAAGCATGCTACACTGGAACTGAGTTGAAGGATGCTTCTTGTTCCTCTCCTGCCCTTTCAAGTGTGTGAACTTGTAAGGGAAGGGCAAAAAGGCCACAGTATCTGTTAGCATTCTTCTTCCTTGATGTCTGCAGTTCATCCAGTAAGAAAAGGTAGGTCTTTGCTGCTGCTGCTGCTCGAAGCTAAGAAATCCAGACAGAAAGTAGCTGCCTTAGGAAAGCCTAGCAGGTTAACAGAGCTCCTCAAAATCAGAAGATCCCTTGAAACAAAATAGTAGTGGAATATGACGGTCTGAGAGTTCATTGCCTTTGGGGTGAACAGAGATCAAACTATTAAATACTAGAAGCTTACTAATGGGCTGAGAAATCAAATGGATGGATGAGAAACGCAAAGGAATGAAAGCAAGGCACTGATCCACTGGCAGAGGGGATGAGGGCAACCTAGGATAAAAACAAGATGTTGATCAATGAACAAAAGGAGATGAAAGGAGCAAAAGAATGATGAAATTTGGCATGAATGTTAAAAGGGAACTGAAAACAAAATAACCCCCCTTTTTGGCTATGATTCCTACCCTAATTACTTGCATTGTCCCAGGATTCTGATCCTTAGACTAATGTGTGCTGCGTGGCAGCCAAGCCTTCCATGAAACAGGAATTGCTTTGAACAATGGACCTGGACAGCATGAGGGGTGATGGTGGCGAAGGCTTGATCTCACTGTGTATAGCTGAGGGCAATGCAATAAGATATGTTGGAGTCAACCTGAACTCTTAAATTTCGTGCTTTTGGAAATCAGGTAGACTTCTCAATTTAGTGAACTGGTTCATAGACAAGGTCTTCGTTTATTGATTAGCTGTGGAAGAAGATCCTCAAACAAAGGGGCAATGGCTATTGCATGTGGATGACTCATCCAGCCTTTTTAGAATGCTAAGGAATCTCAGAAGCCTCTGGGATTAGAAGGGTTCAAAATGGGGAAATAAGAAAAAAGATAGGGAAAAATCAGGATTTACGCACGCATGCCCCAGTACTTGCTGGAGTTCCGTTCTGGACTCCACTGTGGCTATCTGAAATCGTGGATACAGGGGACACCTTTTTAAAGATAGGGAAACATCAGTGGTTTTGCTGCAACAAGGTTAAAAAAATTGTTTAATGTTCCCCTATCTTTTTAATTTGTAGGGACATGGTGGCGCAGTGGGTTAAACCGCTGCTGCTGGGCTTTCTGACTGGAAGGTTGGGAGTTCAAGATTGCGCGACGGAGTGAGCTCCCGTTGCTTGTCCCAGCTCCTGCCAACTTAACAGTTCGAAAGCACCTAAAAATGCAAGTAGATAAATAGGAACCACTTAAGTGGGAAGGTAATGGCGTTCCATGCGGCGTATAGTCATGCCGGCCACATGACCACGAAAGCTTGTCCTCAGATAAATGCCGGCTCTACAGGAGCCGAAACGGAGATGAGCACTGCCCCCTACAGTTGGTCACGACTAGTAGTAGTAATCTTTATTTACAGTCAGAGACCAGCACAATGATCACGACTAGACCATTTGGTCGTGGGGAAACCTTTCCCTTTTTATCTTTTTAATAGGAGTCCCAGTAACCATGGATAACTGAAACCATGGGTACCAAATCAGTGGATATCGGGGCATGCCTGTATGTGCACCTAAAATATATTGAGACGCAAGTCTTTTATGGGCAAAGCATCAGATAGAGTTTGGTTGTAGCCCATGAACCTAACACCTCAGAATAATAAATATACTGTTACGTACACAGAATGTTACAAACATACGTTCTCTGTGTTTTTGCACCGTCATACCAACATGACTATTCCTCTGACACTTAGCATTTGAAATTTAATATTTCTGTTTCGATTTATGCTAGTGGTTCTTTTAAAAATTAGGTCTTTTGCCTTCCAATTCCTGCTCCTCCAAATATGAGACAGCCCTTCCCCCAGTGGACAATCCTTCCCCTCCTCCCACAAAAGGCTCATTGATGTGCCTGAATTCAACCCTTTCAATTCAATTGATTAAAAAAGTTCAAATCTTGAATTAAAAATCACTAGTTAATGCTTCAGAAAACAATATGCCTCTATATGTGCAATTTCCGTGGCAAATTCCATGTGAAGTACACTCCAAGGTCCTCCACATAATTTCACACAGATTTTAATGCTTTCTGAGTGGAGTCCGGATTATAATGCTACAGAAATGTTGCACTTTGTTTTGCACAATATGGACAATTACAGGTATTCTGGTTGGAACTCATAGAACTGCTATAGCCTTAGAATGTGTTGGCAGCAAGATTTTAGACTTCTTTTTGGACCACCATACCATATAACAAATGCCCTTCCACATCAAAAATAATTTGCCAGGTGGCATGGCAAACCCGTATTCAATAAAACAAACCTAGAAGTATTTGTATTGTCTTTTGGACCTTCAATTTTGGTCACAATTTGAATGTCACTAAATTGTGCAGGAAATTATTTATCTATTTTTAACACATGGATAAAGATTTTCTTCTTAAATGAATGGTAGCCATATTGGATGAAACTGAATGGTTCAAGCTTCTGTTTTGTTATAAGATTTTCTCTTTAATATTACTTCATTGTAGTGTTGGACAAGCTGTTTTAGTGTGACTTCTTGATTACAGTACTTCATATATCTCTTTATATATTCAGAGTTTTGCCCTTGAGTGTTTGGTTTGTTATGGAATTTTCTTTTGTGAAACCACCACAAATACGAAATATACAAAATATTTTTGTGTTATTAGAGATGTTCTTAGCCATTCTCTATACAAAACCAAACTTAGGTTTGTCTTTTCAGGCAGCAATCCAGTCACAACTAGATGGAGTCCGAACTGGTTTAAGCCAACTGCACAATGCATTGAATGATGTCAAAGACATTCAACGGTCTTTGATTGATGTCAATAAAGACTGGCGGCAGAGTATCAACACAATAGAAAATCTCAAAGATGTTAAGGATGCTGTAGTTCAACACAGTCAACTTGCAGCTGCTGTAGAAAATCTCAAAAATATATTTTCAGGTATGATATGTATCTTCACACTGAGGGAACTGGTGGACGTTTTAATGCTATGGTAACATCATCAAAGGCAGCATTAAGATTGGCTTGTACTTCTCAGGAAAGAAGTGGTCAAATTCTTATTATGTCTCATGTAACTCTGGTTGTAAAATTAAGATTGTGCCATGTAACATTACATCAATTTTTTTCTTCTTAGTGCCAGAAATAGTTCAGGATACCCAAGACTTGATTGAACAGGGGCAATTGCTGCAAGCCCATCGAAAGTTGATGGATTTGGAGTGTTCTCGAGATGATCTGATGTATGAGCAATACCGTATGGACAGCAAGAACACTCGTGACATGAACCTCATCGATAACTATTTTGGAGACATGCAGAAGCTTTCTGAAGAGCTGGCCAAGCAACTCTGGATGGTCATTCAGAGATCTTTAGGCACTGTTCGTCTCGATCCAACCTTGCTGGTTTCAGTTGTCAGAATAATTGAGAGGGAAGAGAAAATAGACAGGCGTATGTTAGATCGGAAAAAGCAAACCGGATTCATACCGCCTGGCAGGCCTAAGAAGTGGAAGGTGAAAATGTTTAATGTATTGGAACGAACAGTCACCACCAGGATTGAAGGCACTCAAGCAGATACACGAGAATCTGACAAAATGTGGCTTGTTCGCCATCTGGAGATTATCCGTAAATATGTTCTTGATGACCTGCTGGTCGCTAAAAACCTTATGGATCAGTGCTTTCCACCGCATTATGAAATTTTCAAAAGGTTGCTAAGCATGTATCACCAGGCATTGTCTTTACGTATGCAGGACCTGGCTTCTGAAGATTTGGAAGCAAATGAAATTGTTAGCCTTTTAACATGGGTCTTAAATACTTATACCAGGTAAGGATTCTCTGTTTAGGGTTGTAGCAAGTAACTATAATCTAAATGACACATCCTTTAAACTGATGGAAAAGTATGGATGATATTTGTATATACTGCTGGTCCTCTTAGATATTACCCTAGTCTTGCACATCATAGCTTCTTATGGAGAATTGGGCCATTGATCTTTGTGGGCCTGTACTTGGCCTGAAAGAGACTCTCCGTGATCTCTACGATTTTCCTGTCTGTGCTATCACAGATCTTTCCTTAGCTGGAGGTGCCAGGGACTAAATCTGGAACCTTCAGCATGCAAAGTCTTGGTTATAATACTATAGCCAAGTCTATAATACTTGGCTATGACCCCTTTCCAAAGGTGAACAAATACTTTGGTGAATATCTCAGCTTTATTGGTGAATATCTCAGTTTTATTGGTATCAAGATGGGTATAAAATGAGAATAATCTTTCTAAAGTTGCAATTTTAATCACATTTTAAAGGAAGTTCATTGA
This sequence comes from Lerista edwardsae, assembly GCA_029204185.1. Classification (NCBI taxonomy): domain Eukaryota; kingdom Metazoa; phylum Chordata; class Lepidosauria; order Squamata; family Scincidae; genus Lerista; species Lerista edwardsae. The sequence continues at coordinate 1,376,681 of JAJKFI010000080.1, forward strand.
ACTTGGTGGATCATAATTCTGAATAAATATTGTTAGGCTTCTACTGCACTTTGATTAATTATAGGCCGGGTTTATCCCTGGCCCCCCCAGTGTTGCACTTGGGAAAAATTTAAGCAAATTGTCAAATATAACTGATACCATTCTATTTCAAGATTACTGTTTTCCAGGAATTTACTGGAAAATGTTTCAGGAAGGAAGAAAAGAACATAGGTGCTCTGTGTAGTTGGTTCTGAAAGATAGTGATGAGCAGAGGCATGTTCAAGCGTGATGCTCATGTGGAGGGATTCAAGATTTAGATTAAAAGAGAGGCACCCCATGACATTTCCATCATGTTGCACAGATATTTTTAGCATAGAAAACATTCTTGGTTTTGCTCTTCTTTCCCCTTAAAATGAAATTTCCAACAATCTTTATTGCAATACTGTTTAATACTGGAATGCCAAACATGACAGGGTATGGGGAGCAAATTTATAAATGCAGATTTACTGGGGGGGGAGTTCTTTTTATGATTTCTCACATTTTTAAGGCCCGATAAACGTGTTTTTCATTTTCTGGACAGGAATACTATAGAACAAATATGCTGTTGACCAACCATGTTTGATATCTGCTTTGTCTATAAAAATAGTAAACAAATTGTGTTAATAGCACACCAAAAATGCAGGCATGCCCTGGTATCTGCTGGGATTCCATTCCAGAATCCACTGTGGATTCCTGAAACCATGGATATTGGGGATGCCTTTTTAAAGATAGGAGAACATCAGTGGTTTTGATGCAACAAGGTAAAAAAAAACTAAATTTGTTCAATGTTCTCCTGTCTGTTTAATAAGGTTCCCCGTATCTATGGTATCTGTGGATAACTGAAACAGTGGATACTGATTCATTGGATACCAGGGTACAGTTTACATACATATTAGAAATACATATCCTGGATATTTATTTCTAATGTGGTGCTCTGTAATGTTTCTCATAATGACTATATAGGTAGTAAGACAGCCACATCCTATTCTAAAGGAGGTTCCATGGCTGTAGTCACGCACATGAAGAAGCATCTGCCCTTCCCCGAATTTTACAATGTTTCACTTTTAAGAAATAATTGCCTGGCCTTTTAACTGAAAGAAATATGAGGAAAATATGCAGGCAGTATTCTGTCTTAATTACTCAGTAAGAGCGATATCTCCTTCTGCCGTCCAGTGTTCTGACAAATAAATGCAAAGGAACTTACTAGATTTTACAGCCACCTGTGATTTAGCAATTTAAATGTATGAAGATTAACACTATTTTAATAACTTTATCAGAATACTTGTACTTAATGTTTTGCATAAATTTATGTTGACTTCTCCACTCTAAAATGTTCAGCTATGGACCTGGTCCTTCTTGCATTACAGGCTTTGGGGCTAGGAAAAAGAAGATACTAACTATAATTTATGTTGCAGCAATACTGTAATTTAACATGTGTGTTCATTCATTTGTCATCTGTCTGTTCTCTCTTGAATTCAGTGTAGAGATGATGGGAAACCCAGCACTTTCACCAGAGGTGGATGTCAATTCTCTGCAACCCTTACTCTCTCAAGAAGTAGTGGATGAGCTTCTTAGTACATACATGTCAACTCTTACAGTAAGCAAGAACAGTAGTTTGGTCCACTTCTTCAAACAGATAAAATATGAATGCTTTTTCTTCGTTTTCCCAGCACAGATTTTATCTTGAATATTAGTGGCTCAGATTGAAACACATTGCGATTTGGCATGCGTCTGCAAATCCTCCTAATGTGGATTGGGTAGTGATGTGAAAAATTGTTGTTGTCATCAGTAAGAGTGGCTGAAGCATAGTGGTTGAGGACATGAGTCCCTTTATTCTTGGTTTCCTTTTGAATTGGTATGAAGTAATTCAGTCTTCTGTTGAACTTCAACTTCATTTTTCTTTAGTCCAACATCATTGGCTGGCTACGAAAAGCACTGGAGACAGATAAAAAAGATTGGCTAAAAGAAAATGAGCCAGAAGCAGATCAAGATGGATATTATCAAACTACTCTCCCTGCTATTGTATTCCAGGTATAACAGTTGGTTTCTTTGAACTACTGGAGGAAAAAGGATATTTTGAAAATTGAGGAATGAATTGATGAGTACTATGTATAGCAGAGTTTTTCAACCTTTTTCATCTCATGGCACATTCACAAGCTGCTAAAATTATCAAGACACACAATCAGGCTTTGGTCAATTGACAAGATACATAGTGCTGATGATAAGGGGGCTCACATCCCCTGATGGCCCTACTAAAAAATGACCTTCCCCAACTCCCATGTCACACTTGCAAACCATTTGTGACACACTGGTTGAAAATAGCTGGTATATGGTTTGTTTTTAGTTTATGGATTGGCTCACTTTGCTCATTGTGGGTGAGGGTCAGCCCAGTCCTGTCTCTCTTCCCCCGCCCTCAAGCAAAGCCAACAAATGGAAACCTACCAGTGGAACGCATCCTAGGATGGAGGTTAGTTGCAGAGATCTCCTCAGGGTAAGGGAACTTTTGTTCCCTTTCCTGGGGAAAGCTACAGCTTTTCCTATGGGTCTCCTTGGTCCTTTGCCAACTATTTTTCTGGAACTGAGAGGAGTGTAACAGTGGCAGAGAAAGATAGGATCCAGCTGCATATGAGTACCACTGAACCCCCCCTCCTTACTCCCTCATTCCTCTCACCACCACTCATCTCTCCACCCACCAGTCTTCTCAGTCAGTGAGCCCAGCCACCAGCAATTATACTGGCAGCCTTGCTATGCTTGCTGAGACGTATTCTCCTCCTTCTGCCGGAAGAATATGTGTTCCACCAGCAGCAAGGAGAATAGGACTGGGCTGCAAATAACTTCGCTACTCCTACATTTCAGCAGTTAATTCTTGGTTCATATTTAATCCTATAGCAGCTCATTGCTACAATAATATTAGTGGTTGAAGGTCTGTCCCAATAGCTGTTTTCAACACAGTAACAACAGTGTGGAGCCTCAGCTGACTTCTTTATGTATTGGCAGCAAAATATCTGTAATTGTAATTGGCAAGAATATTGATGGAGAGTGTAGAGATTGCAGGGATTGGGGTGAGGGTATGGGTATGGGCACAGTGGATTGTCACACCAAAGGTGCAACCTCCCCACCAAAAGTAGAGGCACTGTCTCACTGTGTGCCTTGTAGCAACAACCTGCAAGAAGCATGATAACCAAATTTGACTAAATCCAGTATTTTGCTTTTTAGATGTTTGAACAGAATCTTCAAGTGGCTACCCAGATAAGTGAAGATTTGAAACTAAAAGTTCTGCATTTGTGCCTTCAACATATGAGTTCATTCCTCATCAGGTAAAATTAAAATATTAGGCTTAGCTCACTGCTTTTATGTTACTAACAGCCCAATCCTAACCAACCAGTGCTAATGCAGCAATGGATATACACTACATTCTCCAGTGGGGAGGTAGTAATGGAGGCCTCCTCAAGGTAAGGGAGCATTTGTTCCCTTTCCTTTGGGCTGCATCAGTGCTTGAAAGTTGGTTAAGTTTAGGTTACCAGGCTGACATTCTGTGTACACTTACCTGGGAGTACGTTCTACTGAAAACAATGGAGGCTTAATTCTAAGTAGATATTCATAGTTATGAGCTTATGAGGGAAGGAATTGTTGCCAGATAATGTCTATATGCACGTGTGTGTTGTGCTGGGTGCACTTCAGACAAGTCTGACCCAGGCCTGTCTTGTGCTGTTTTGCTTGGACTGATAACAAGGAAGCATCATGCCTTTAAGGAAGGGGATAAACCTTTGTTCATTAGAACATCTCTTCCCCCCCCCCCGCACCCCCCCCCCAAATCATCTGGTTTGAGATATGCCTTTCAGTTGGAAAATCCCATAGCCACTCAAACTTTGTTTGGCAGCAAACTCAAACTTGTAAACAAGGTCACATCCTGGGAACCATCTGACTTTGAGGTAAACAAAACCATTTGGAACCACACAAAAGAGGTGCCTTCAACCTTGACTTTGCTCACCGACATCAATAACGGGTTCTATGTTAATTGAGGCACAGGCTTTCAAAGCAATCAAGGAGTCCCCTGCTGCATCTTCCTGGTGTGGAAAACAGTAAGAGGACAATTCTCTCCAACCAGGAATGGACTTTCAAAGGCCATCCAAGACACAAAAGAACAATCCTTGGTGAGCTCACCCCACAACAGCCTCTAAATTGTCCAAGGGTGATTTTTGTCTTTAAAAAAACTGGGTCACAGCCCCCCTCAAGCTCCTTCTGTTACTATCCATCCCTCTGTTGCTGTTGCATATTCTTTTCTGTTGCTGTTTGTGGGTGCTTCAGTCACCAACTGGTTCTGCATCAAGAAGCTCCACTTGTCTCTGCAACCTAGGAACTGCTGTGCTAACTGGCACCCACTCTAGTTTTTAGAATTGTAGAGTTAGAAGAGGCCTTCAAGGCCATCTTGTCCTCTCTAGAGCATCTCCAGAAGGTGCGTGTCAAGCCTTTGTTTGGAAGACCTCCAGTGAGGGAGAACCCACCACTCCCTCGTTAGTTGGCCCCATTGTCAAACTGCTCTTACTATTAAGAGATTAACATACTATTGCTTTTTTCAAATCTTGGGATTTTGGTCTTGCAAAGGTACAAAGAAGAAGCACATTTATATAAAGAAGAGCACCTAAGAAATCGTCAGTATCATCCATGTTATGTTCAGTACATGGTTGCCATCATCAACAATTGTCAGACCTTTAAGTAAGTTTTGGAAAATCCAATTTGATTTATTATAATTTCATTTCATTTATTTAAAATGTTTTAATATTGCTTTTTCAATGCTCAAAGCACTATACAACAACATTACAGTGCCACATATTAAAACATTAAATAAAACCAATTAAAACAACATTCAGTAAAGCCAGGTAAACAATACTAGAGCAAATTAAAAGGTGAAATAATATATAATTAAATACAGCAACCAAGACCTATAGGTGTTGAATTAAAAGGGGGATCCTGGAGGTTTCTCAAAGAGCACCTAAAACAATTGTAATGGTGGCAGAGGCAGTTTTAGTTCTGTTGCTTTGTGAAGAGATATATTCCTACTGTATGAGGCAAATTTTTAAAGATAAGGTATGCATGGTTTTTTAGCATAATGGATGGGAAGATCTGCTTGTGGAGAGGGCTTAAGCCTTGCAATCAGGATGGAGTTTCATGGTATTACAACTCTTTTATTTAAAAGTTAATTACATTTTTAAGACGGCAAATGTATACATATATGTGCAAAAGCCCCTTAGAAATAGGGCTGGCATGAATGAAGCACGGGCCAAAGTAAGATAAATGGCTGAACCAGGTTTTGATTTGCTGGTATATTTGCTATGTAAACCACAAATCTGGAGGAAAGCTGGTCTCATACCATGGATGAAGAACCTGCTGCAATTACATCTTATTACCCTTATATTACATCTGTCTTTAAAAAAAATATCTTCATGTATATAAATCATTTCTTAGATACCATCAAACACTAGCCAAGGCTATACAGATGAAAGAATAGACTTGGCTTTGGGAGCATAAAGTTCCAGCCTGAATTCCTGGCACATCCAGTTAAAAAGATTCCTGTATAATTAGCAGCCCAATCCTAACCAGGGCTGGAATAGGCAGGAGTAAGCAGCCTCAAATACAGAGTTTACCTAAGCCAGTGGTTCTCAATCTTGAGCATACCTTTTTATCTCATACATTGGGGAATCAGAGCTTTTGCCAGCGTTTCAGGGGTCCTGGCTGATTGGATTTTACTATTTCCGAGAAGTCTGTCCTTGATTTTTCTCAGTATGAAGCCTTGAGGCTCTTCACAAGGCTTGAAAACCACCAGAGCTCCAAACATCTTGCATTTGGTATTGATTTGTACAGCCATGTTTTGTCAAAAGCTAACAGCAGCTGCCACACAATATTCCTGAGGAAAATATTGCACATGTGTGAATGGCCTGCTCCCCTCAACAGAAGCTAGCACCTCATGCGACATTCCATTATAATTATCTCCTCAAATAATACACGTGTGTGAAGGCCAATTCAATATCTATGTTGAAGGACCTTGTCTTGTTTGTCACAGGGAATCTATCATCAGCTTGAAAAAGAAATACTTGACTCCTGCAATGGAAGAAATGTTGGCAACTAGTCATGCAGGCATTGATGCGGTTCTAGATGAAGTTGCCAAGGAAGGATGCGCGAGCCTGCTAGATGAAGTATTCATGGATTTAGAGGTTAAATTTTTTTTCCAAAGTTCTCCTTTTTAATTAAAATTGTTTTGGAGGAGTACTTGTGTTATTCTGAAGTGGGACCAGGACTGATACCTAGCTAGAGAAACGTGTGGACATGCATCTGAGCATGAATGCATGTTGCAATGCACGTCTTGTGTGTGCGCGCTGATAATAGCAACAGCTTTTGTAAATAACAGCCAACTTTGTCAAATGCACAGTGATTTCTTGGGAATGAAGTTAACTAACAACTAGCTGTAAACATCATACATTTTATAAACATCTTACCAAATTATTCCACTTGTTAATTATATAAAAGGTCACACATGCATGCACATACGCCCCCCCCCCTCTCCAGGGCCATGGTAGCTGATATAACATTTGAACATCTCAAGTTGTGTTACAACAATACTAAAAAAATCAATTCCTGGAGAAAATAATCCCAGAATGTTTAGCCCCAAGTCTCCCATTAAGGCAATAGTTATTTAATTTGAAAGACTTACATGAACTTCAGTTTTCTGGAATAATTATGGTTGTCTTTTTACAGTTCTTAGCTGTACAGTGGAGGACACAGACAGATGCTCAAACACGTTTCTAACCTTTACCTGTGTGTGTATTCTGTCTCTCTTTTAGCCACATCTCAGTGAGTTGATGACAAGGAAATGGCTGGCAGGATCCAAAGCTGTAGATACGATCTGTGTAACTGTAGAGGATTATTTCAATGATTTTGCAAGAATAAAGAAGCCCTGTAAGAAGGTATTTGCAAACCTAATTTAAAATGCAAATATGGCATTCTGTTGTTCTATTATTATTTTGCATTATTGTTGTGACTTGGAATTCACTATAAGTCAGTCACTCTCACTGAGAGCACAATCCTAAACTGCATGTAGGCTGGCATAAACTAAGCCAGCAAAGTTTGGCCAGCACACGGGCTACCATAAAGCGTGTTTGGACTACTCTTGGAGTCAGGGAGTATTGCGCACGTCTGTGTGCTGGCCTCTCTGACTCCGAGAGTGGTCCAAACATACTTCATGGTGGCCCTTGTGATGACCAAACTTTGCTGGCTTAGCTGGCCTAACTCATTTTAGGATTACACCCTCACACTCACATACACAGACACACTGTGTGAAAAATGCTGAAAACCTAAAGTCCATACTCTGTAAACTGGTATTCTGCCAAGAAATATTTAAAGATGAATACCTCTGATCTGTTCGACTCAGATACTCATCTTCATTAGGTGTTACCTGTGCAAATTGAAATGGCTATCACAGATGAAGCTAATACATTATCTTTGTTATTCCATAATTACAAATTTGAGGGGGGGGGGGAAATCTCACAACTGGTCTTGTCTGTTCGTGGGACATGAGTCAGCCTATAAAGGCAACTGAAAACCTTACCTTCAGCAGTAGGCATGAGGATATGGTTGGTGGGGGAGGGATGCTTCACCTTCCCATCATTTCTCCCAGCCGCATCCTTTTCTAGCATGCAAAAGAAGGGGTGGGTGGGTTTACCTTCTTCAATGTTCAGCACTGCTGCAGTTATGCTGCAGTTATGTCCAATGGCCAGTAGAGGGACTGACAGAAGCTCCCACTATTCCTTTCATCAGCCACTATACTAGAAGAAATGGTGGTGAAGGAAGTGGTAAGCCTTCCTCATTCTCTGAGCATGAGAGGATGGGATGGAACTACTAGGCCAGCAGTAAGTAGGTGCACATTTCCATGGCACGCACTGTTGATGGATACACACTTTCTTAGGATTTCCCACTTCAGGGGAAACAAGTTATCTGTAATGTGTGAAGCAGTGCAGTCCACAGCTGCATTCCTATACACTCTTTCCTAGAAATAAGGTTCACTGAATTTCATGGGATGTATTTCTGAGTAGACTATTGTAGACTTGGGCTATAGAAGTGATAAAACCTTGAACAGTATACAAATTCTTGTAGTGCAGGCAGAGCCATCCCTAGATGGGTACGGGCAGGTTAGGGCCCAGGGCAACTCAATCAGTGCAAGGACTCCCTATTATGGCCTTATATTGGTCATGAAAGTGCAGGGCAAAGAGTGGCTGCCCCAGTTGCCCTACCGAAGGGACAGCTCTGGATGCAGGCATCCAGACCAAAGTTGAGCATTTCTGACTGTTTGGCTGTTGCCATCAGAGCCATGAGAGTAATGTGGAGGTGTCTCTTGTGTGTTGCTCTTGCCACCCAGAATGGCTCCAAAGGTAAGAAGGAGGGGCCGCTTACACAGTGCATTGAGGCATCTGCAATATTTAACATGCTGCCTTCTCTGTCTATGCTACTTGGAGGCTCCTGGTAAGTCATTCTGGCCAGCAGCATTGGACCCACTGTGGAGGCATCGGGAAGTTTGCGAACCATTGGCCTAATGACTCACTGAACCAGTGTTAATTTCTCCAGCTCATTGTAGAAGTGTAATGTTAGCCTTTGATGACATATTAAAATCTACCTCAGAATGCCAAGTGCAAGGGAGTGGCAACAGGATGCAGGCATCTTGTTATCTTGTGTACTCCCTGAGGCATCTGGTGGGCCACTGTGAGATACAGGAAGCTGGACTAGATGGGTCTTTGACCTGATCTAACGGGGCTCTTATGTTATGCTAATGTACTAGTTGCCAGCTGTATAATTTGACTATTTCTATTAGAAAATGACTATGGAGTGCCATCGCAGAGTTGTTGTGGAGTACATCAAGGCTATTATGTTAAAGCGTATAACTTTCAAGAATGCAGAAGAAAGAAGAGAAGGTGCTGAACGAATGAACAGAGAAGCTGAACAATTCAGATTTCTGTTCAAGAAACTTGCTGCTGTAAGTATCAGAAAGATGTCAAAAGAAATGGAAAAAATAGGTATAATTATGCCTCTAGCACCTTCACAGTGCTCCTGCAATGTCGGTATATCACTTCACATTTTCAGTGCAAAGTAGTTTATATTTGATGCTGTAGCAAGTTAATACTAAGACATTGGTTTGCTTATTAGAAATGCAAGATGATTCTCCTGCAGTTGATTACATTGTTAAACTTCCACAAGGAGAGACTGACAGTATGTATACATATATGATATATTCTTAATTTAAAAAAATTATGCTCCCCAACATTCCTTAATTGCTTCTTAGCAGAGAGCTGATTAGATATTCTTTATAAATTGTTGCTCAACAACATTTACTGTATATACAATGCTTAAATGACAGTCTGATAATTCTGAGCCATGGAAATGTTCCTGTGACCTCATAAAAGTCAGAGGGCAGTCCCACCCCTGGATGTGAACTTGGCAACCTTGGGTCAAGCATTGAATTGATGAGATGAGCCCTGCACCCATCTACCTGCTGCTCATCAGTCTCGATGAACTTTTGGAAGAGGATCAGAACAGCGGTAGCTCAACTATTCCTCCAGCATTGCTGGATGAAGGGAGGAAGAAACAAAAATGCTGCTACTGTTGCATGGCCACCTCATTCCACTTGGCTGCTTAAGAGCAAGGTGAACAAGGAGAGGCTAAGTACAATGACCCAGAGCCAGTTGCAGTCCTGGGGGTTCACCCGCCCAGAGGCAAACCCCCAACTGACCGCCCCTACTCCGCAAGTAATTGCAGTGATGTCATTACATCACCCAATTACTCCCTGCATCGCCAGGCGTATGGGCTGCCTCCTCCTTTCCTCCTTTTGAAAAAAGGGGAAAGGAGGAGGCAGCCCACTGTGGCGCAGTGCAGCTCTGTTAGAGCTGTATTGCACCGCTCTAATCAGTGCCCATCTCCTCTGAGCGGACGAGCTAGGCACCACTCAGAGTGACTTTGCACCATTTTGAGCAGCGCCTGGTAATGGAGCTGCATCACACTGCTGTGGGATGCCTCCTCCTTTCCCCACTTTTTTTTTTTAAAGGGGGAAAGGAGGAGGCAGTCCATACCCCTGCCGAAGGAGGCAGGGGGAGGGTGGACGGACAACCGGCAGATCTCTGCTGCCCTCCCACTAGCTTTGACTGACCTTGGTCATCTACCTCAGACAATATTCCGATGCTTCTGTAATTATCCTATAGAATTATTTCCTTTTAGAGGACTGTTTCTCTCTGCAGACTTCAAATTGGAGTTCCGTCCTCACTGAACTATGGATTCATATTGGAATTCACGCTAATCAAAATGGCTTGTATCTGTTTGTATGCCAAAAGGAATTCCAAGATAATTTAAAGGGAAATCTCAAATGCTAACATGATGTAATCATTAGTGCAGCCACTCAGTAGACAAGCCAATCTGTCCAAAAGGAAAGCTTAAAAGAAGCTGGGAGGAGCAGCCTTTAAAGTCTGTTTTTACAGTTAAAGGCTAAGAAGACTGAGGATGCAATTCTAACTTGCGGTGGAGTGAGAAGGTTGGTAGGCCTGCATCATATCCAGCACAAGTTGGGAGCTTCCTGGAGCCTCCACGGGGCAAGGGCATGTTTGTACCCTTATCCCAGGGTAGGCACCAGCTGCCCCAACGGGCTACTCAGATCTGCGCCTGCTATTTAGGAGGCGCAGATCTGAGCAAGCCGGGCAGCACAAATTGGGGCCGTGTGGCCTGCGGACAAGAGCTTGGATCCCAACTCAGCACACCTTCTGCCCCCCCCCCACTCCATTCCTCCCTCCCCCTGCCCAGAAATACCCCTGTGCCAGCCGAACTCAGCTGGTGCAGGAGCAGTACCCTGGCAGCTTGTGCTGGCCCTGCAGCATTGACGCAAGCCGCTTGTGTCGACGCTGCAGCAGCAGCGCTGGCACACACATGCTTTATGACACGTGCGCAACAGTGCAAGGTCGACGCAAGTTGCTTTCGTTGGTCGCTGTGAGAATACTGACATATTCTCAGTATTCTCACATATATTCTCAGTATTCTCATATATTAATGATATGTCATCTAATTTAAACATATGTTGCTGGAAATGAATGTTGTAATTTAAGTTAATAGTCATGCAGTCTTTTTCTGTGTATACAAGACTTTCATGCACAAATCTGGGGGAGAAAAACCCTTTGGTAGCTTGAATAGCTACAGTCCAGCCCAATATTAGGAACACTTCTGCCCAGTGAAATAAAGGGGCAGTGTATGTTGGTGCTGAATCATCACGTTGTTTCTAAATATTGACCACAACATTTTTTTTATTTGCATGCTCAACATACTTGTAAAAGGAGATGTCTGAAAAGAATTATATTTTTATAATGTATAATAGGGATCTGGGGAGGACACAGAAGGACTTTGTGATGTCATTGAAGCCATTGCAGAAGTATTCAAGTTGACCGATCCTTCACTACTTTATCTAGAAGTCTCAACTTTGGTTAGCAAACACCCAGATATCAGGTAATACTGTCAATTTTTAGAGAAAATTCTGACTATTTTCTTCCATGATCATGAGAAGGGTTGACAAACATTGGCGTGCTATTTTATGTCAATTTTTTTATCTGCAGTAAAAGCTGTTATCCACAAGTATACAATACCAAGTACAGAAAAACATGTTTCTCTCCCTCTAGCAGCCTGACCTGAGAGAACATTGTTTTCCAAATGCAAATACTATACTCTTCTGGAAAGACGGTTTATGATCCTCATCATGAGCACATCAATCCTATTCTGCTATGAAAATATGTAATCTAGCACAAAGGGGGAAAAATTAACGAATGGGTTGGATTGGATCTAACTCCTGTGATCTTGAAGAACCAGAACAAAATATTCTTCATGTCATTATCCAATGCCCTGAAACGAGATATTTCAGGAAAATTCTCCCAGAATTTTACTCTACTGATATTTATAAGTCTTCAACCCTTCAGTATGCATCTTAATTATATTGGTTGCTTGTGAGAACCACTTCCCTAACAATGGGAGACTGGAAAATTAGTTTACAAGCCCAATTTTACACTGCCTGGAAGGTAACAGTAGGCATTTAAATGGTTTAGAGCGCAATCCTAAGGTGTGCTGGATTGGTGAGGCCAGTGAGCCAGCGCCAAATCCAACACACCTTTGGTGCACTGGGGAGCCTCCCTGGGGCAACGACACATTTGTCCTCTTGCCCCAGGGGAGGTTCAGGCTGCCCCATGGGCTTCCTTGGATCTGCGTCTACTATTTAGCCTATTTAGCAGGTGCAGAACAGAGGAAGCCGTGTGGCCTGAATCGGGGCCATGAGGCCTCTCGACAAGGTCTAGGATACGGCCTAATGGCTGCATTCTGGTCCCGCCTCCTCCCCGGGCCGGCACGCCTGCCGACCTGCCCACCCCCTGCCCAGAACCTCCCTCGCACGAGCCAAGTTTGGCTGGCGTGAGGGAGGCTCGCCTTCGACGCTCTCAGGCCGACACTACTCATAGCATCAGCTTGAGAGCTCTAACACAACACGGGTGCAGCTCGGCACCCCTCAGGTCCGTGCTAGTTACGTGGTGTCGACGCAACAATGTTGCGAGGAGGAGGATTGCACTGTCAGTGATGCAAAGTGCATGCTACCAGTTGCTTTAAAAAAATAATGGCTTTTGTGCTAATGCTGTACTTCTTTGATTGCCAGGGATGACCATATTGCAGCTTTGTTGACAATGAGAGGAGATGCCAGCAGAGAGATGAAGCAGACCATCATTGAAACTCTGGACAAAGGTCCAACCCCACTAAATCCAAACTATGTGCCAATTTTTACAGAAATTACAGTTCCAACATTAACTGTGCCAAAGTTGCTTAAGTAACAGAAAGACTTCTTGTTTTTGTTGTGATGTTAATAACTTAGGAACATTTGTAGCTTAATTGGGTCTTGCACTTAGAAAGCACATGAGAGTATCTTACTGAGCTTTTGTGTTTTGTGTCTCATGTTAGCAATTAGCCAAATTGGTTGCTTGAAGAATACACAGTATTCTGATGACCAGAGTGAAGATGATATAGCAAAGCATTATCAGCAATAGACTTTTAAATAACTATTTATCTTGAACTGTGTATTCTCTGCTGCATAACTGCATATATTTTAGAAAACTCAATTAAGGGAATGTTATCTAATCAGTTTGCCTCTGGAGAGAATCAATGAAAAACAATTTGACATTTTTGAGGAACATCAGTTATTTGGTTTTTTATCAGACTTTCGCAATATAAAAATGTGCATAAATAAATAAATCGTAACACTGGCATTGGATGTTAGAATGCAGGTTGTTCAGAGTTTTTTCAGGAAATTTCCACACATGCCTAAACTCTTCTTATATGTATTTAAATACAAGAATTATACAGTACTCTGAATTTGTAGATACACTGTCGGATTCTCCTACTTATTCCTCATATTTTAAGTAAAGAGCTGAAGATGCAGAATTTGTAGGTGCTTATAATTTCTTACTTTCTGTGAGTGCTCTGTCCAGCACTGATTGTTTTCCTTGCAGACAACGGGCAACTCCAGCAATGTTGGATTGTCCTTTTTCCCTCCATTAGCTAGAGATGGCAGCTGCCCTCTCATCAACCAGCTGCTTAGAACCTAAATTGTTATTATTTGGAAGCAAGAATCTTTTGAATTGTATCCAGTTGATTGAATATTTAGTTCAATTGCTGGGAGAGAAACAGAACTGTGTTTCCTGTATTTATGCAGTGGTTTCCCACATGGGTTACTAACTGATTGCCAAAGTGCAAGTCTAGCAGCCCCCTTTCATTCAAAAGTTTCTTGGGGCAAGGCAAAGTCTTGGAGGGCGAGTAGATTGGGCATACATCCTTTGCAGCTCCATCCTGTTCTGTTGGTTCAGTGATCCCAACAGATGACGTTAAGGGGGACCTCTGTATTATCTGAGAATTACTTCTTATCCTAGCCTCACTCCTGGGGATTTCAGCAGTTTCAAGGACCGCCAATTTATAAGGGGAAGCAAGGTTTTCAAGATCACTCACTGTTTGGAACCATGTTGTCATCATAAACAGGCCAGTGGTTCCCAAACTGTGGGTCAGGACCCACCAGTGGGGCATGAGCCAATTTCAGGTGGGCCACAAAACGCCTAGAGCAGCCATATTGAAAGTATGGGAAAATATGATGCTAGAAAGGGGGAGGGCTGTGTGGTTGTTTTGCTTGTGTAAATGTTGTAAATTGGCTTTTTTCCTTATCTGATTCACTTTGCTATTGGAAAATGGCTGAGAACCAATTTATTGCTGCATTCTCAGGAAAGCAGAAAGCTATGGCATCACAATGACGGCACTTCCAGCCATGACATCACTTAGGGTGGGTCCTGGAAGATTGTTATTCAAAAAAGTGGGTCCGGGTGCTAAAAAATTTGAGAACTACTGATCTAGGCAAAGCTGCTTGGCTGACTTGGCTGGTGACTGCTCAGAAGAATGCCTCCTCCTCTTTTTTCCCATAACAGCTCTTTAGAATCCACTTCAATCACAAGAAAAGAGTGAGAAATTAATCTAATAACTACTTTCTGTCTGTCAAAACAGCAGGCTTTAAGAGAAAGTATTTCCTGCACAATTCAGAACGTGCAGCCAAAAGAGAGAGAAACAAATCAAGCAGGCAGAGCATGGTAAAGGGAATCTTAATGAGCAGCCAGCATGGCCAGATCGCTTCTGCATTTATCTTTAGATGGCACTATTCAGGAAGAGTTTCTGAAGGTAGCTTACGAAGATCAATAAGCCAACAGTAATGCGTGTGGTACAGGGAGAAGCAACATTGCGTTAACAGGTTAAAGGTGGAGGGAGCAAAATAAAAAAGGCATCAAAGATTAAAGCCAAAGTTTTGGCTTACCTAGTCCAGAGGTCTCTGTAGGGCTTGTGCAAAATCATATTACTGGTTATAAAATAGTCTAAGCAACATGCACTGTGACAATTCTGAACCAAGGAGACAAGCTATAAAGCTCTTTTTCCTAAGTAATTGAATGGGGATGAAAATAGCATCTTCCATTTACTTTTTCTATACATGTATAGTACAGTATTCCTTGAACCCCCAAATTAAAATGTCACAATTAATGTCACATTAATTTCTCTAGTAATTGGAGTGCTGGAGATCATGTTTGAATCCAGTTTCAATTTTTTTGCTGGAAATCCCTAATTGCACATCTTGCTCTCTAGTTCAGCCTTCTGGGTAACCCAGAATGACTGTAAAGGTTTGGGGGAACAGTCATTAGGGAATTTCTAGGGAGAGTCTAGCAAATGTCTATACACACACACACAAATCAAGCAGGCTTGGAAGCACAGGATCCCAATTATTATCTCTTTAAGAATATATACATTATTTCTAGATTTCTTTTTAGGTCTAGTGGGTTGTGATAATTTTTAAAAAGTGGGTATAGGTACTAAAAAGTCAGGGAAGCACCACTATAGTACAATATTCTATAAAATTTGATACTTAAAATATTTTTATATGAAAATTTGTAGCCTGTGATTACTGTATGTCTCGCATTAATGCTATTCTTAGAAAATGAATGCAATGGAGAATCTGCACATTTTGTACATCTGCAGACATTCTTCACAGGTTAGGACTATGTGGGGCAGAAATCCACATGGAATTGTGTGATTAGACCGCACAATCTGGTCGCTGCCAGACCAGGTCAGCTGGAAGTTCTTGCAAAGTTCCAGACCTGGAGAGGGTAAAAAGAAAGGATGTGAATCTAGCAGTGCTGTTCACAGTGCCAGGATATTTTGTTGGACCTGAAAGTATATTGTCCTGAAAGGGGTGCTCAATTATACACACTGGCACCCCCCCCCAAATATGCAGATCAAACATGGCATGCAATTTATTTACTCAAAACCAACAATGTGTAGAAAATCCACACATGGGAATGTATGGCTTTTGCTCAAATGTCACAGTTTTTTCCACCCTCCATGACACATGAACGGTGTGCTAGTCATGTGCCAGGTAAGTTACTGGCTCCATCAACCCACCAAGCTTGTTTCCCTGGTTCTAGCCAAGGTGGGTCAGCCAGGGTGACCTGCAATCAAGTAGCTTGGGAGAATCCTGCCTTCTAGGTCAAAGAACAGAAGTTAGTCATATGGGAAAAGAACTTTCCTGTTAAAGTTGGGTCTGTTAATTGTGTAATATGCCTGTGGCTGATATGTCTGTGATTTAGACAGATTTGCCAAACTGAAGTCAGGCAGTACTTTTTCACTGACTGCAAAATGATTAGTTACTTTATTTGTATTTATACATAAATGTACAATGAAATTTTTGAAGCACTCCAGGACGCGGACCACACAGCCTCCTCAATAACAACACACAACGCCAAAATCATCATCCACTCATTCACTCAACCCATCCATCCATCCATCCATCCATATAAATACCTAATATACCATTTCACACACAAGTAGCAAAATGAACACTGAATCTCGATACCATAGAAGATGCCTTATTATCTTGTTCCTGGCAATTTTCTGAGTTCATTGTTCAACATAATTACAGCCTTGGGATAAAAGCTGTTCATAAATCGTGCTGTGCGTGTCCTAATAACTGTATACTATTTTCCAGAAGGCAATAGTTCAAATAGGTTGTAGGCTGGATGGGACGAATCTTTTAGGATACAATGTGACTTCTGCAGACAGCGGCATATAAAGACGCCATCCAGGGCTGGTAGATGGGTCCCAATGATGGTCTGAGCCATCTTTATAATTCTCTGCAATGCTCTTTTGTTCATTGCAGAGCTACTCCCATACCACACAAGATACCATATGTCAGGACACTCTCAATGGTACCACGATAATAAGACATGAGCAGATGTTGTGGCAAGTTTATCTTCCTGATTGTCCTCAGCAAGTATAACCGCTTTTCTGCTTTCCTTACCAACATGGTGCTGTTAACAGTCCACAAGAGGTCCTCTGTGATATAGTGCCCAAGAATTTAAAACTAGGAACCCTCTCTACCTCCTCGCCATCTACGGTATATCCAGTGCGCTATGTACTTCCTTCTTTTTCCTATAATCAATTACAAGTTCCTTTGTTTTTTAATATTAAGTGTGAGGTTATTCTCTGCACCACTGCAACAGCCTTGTACCTCCTGCCTGTAGGCAGACTCATTACTCTCAGTTATGAGCCCCACCACCGTCGTATCATCTGTGAATTTGATAATCACGTTTGAATTGTGTGATGAAATACAACCATATGTATACAGGGAGTAGAGAAAGGGACTCAGCACACATCCCTGGGGGGCTCCAATATTCAATATCAAGGTGGAAGAATGATGGGAGCCCATCCTAACTATCTGTGGCCTATTTGTCAAAAAGTCTCTTACCCACATACAGATGTTTTGCTCTATACCAAGGGTAGACATTTTTAAAAACATGGGTTAAACTGGTTATGGGAGAGAGCATCATGCATCTGGGTTTAATAACTTGGCCAATGTTGAGTCATTTATGTAAATGTACCATTTTTGTCCCACATTCCTTCCTTTGCCCATTTCCCTCCTTTGAACATACACTTGATCTTGTTGTGGTCATCAATAACTTGAACAATGGGGAAGGAGACAATCGTGCACTTGCCTGGACTCCATTTAGCAACAATGAATTGTGTGCTTGTTACATACCTGTTGATCTGATTGTCATGCCCATGGGCTCCTTTCCCTGGTTCCAACTGGGTAGATCATCCTGATTAAGTGAAACCAATTAGCTAGCAAAGCCAATCAATTTATAGGGGATCTCCCTGTTTAGGAGCCAGCTTTTTTGAAAAGGTTGCCCTTTCCCACTTTCTTGAAGAACATACTGTATATATAGAAATTTCCTTGTTGCCCAGGGAGCGGCAATTTGCTTAATATGCCTGAATAGAAAGCTTTCTGGGGAGGGGGACTCCCACCCCTTTTGGCAAGCAACTGCTTCTGAGATACCTGCAGACCCAGCAAGTTAGCTGAAGCATAGCTGGCCTTAAGCCAATGTGGCCAATGTCACATTGGGCCTTGCACTTTGGGGGCCCCTGCACCACCGCAGCGAGCATCTCACCTGTAGCTGGATCTCTGTGGGCTGTAGGTGAGTGGGGAGAGCAGAGCAGCTTTACCTTGGGCCCTGCCCCTGACTCCAAATGCCCTAAGATATGTCGTGGTTAGGCAAAAGTAGACCAAGCATTTGTTGCTGAGTTTTCTGGAACCTTCCCCTGAGCCAGCTGGAGCAGAGACACAGCTGTAGTCAATTCTGTGATTATGCAGATAGGTGTACCCTGATTGGAGAGAAATCTGTACTTAAGCAGGGAACGCCAGTACTGAGGTGTGGGTGTGTAGCTTGTTGAATCTGTTGTGTTTGTAAAAAAAAAAAAAAAAAAAAAAAGGCCTCTGGAAGGAGACTCCGTCTGCTGTGCCTTGCTTGCTTGCTTGCCTTCACGTCGTCCGGCTGCAGCGCTTTCTGCTGACTACCTCTGCTGAACAGCCTCATATCCATTCTAAAACCCAACAGGTTATGATGACCAGCTGTCTGCAGCTACGAAGGACGTCGAGTGAGCTCATAAATTGGTGAGCAGCAGCACAGAAAGAATGTCCGACACAGAGTCGGCTGGAGGAGCAGCGGCACCAGCCACAGTGCCAAACGTGGTACAACAAGCTGCACCATATCCGGCATGTCGCCTTAATGATCATGTCACCAACTATTTCCAGGTACCACACTTTGCATGTGCCACCACAAGTGCTCTTCTTGGTGAGTGGGGGCTCCCTGTGGGAATGTCCCCATAGGACCGCACAGCTCCTAGAGGTGGCCCTGAGTTGAAAGAGAATTGATAGGAGATAAATGATTGGAGGGAAGGGACTATTGCAGTTTTTGCTACAAAAAAATGCCCTGGATTGAACTATACTATTATTAATTCAGTAATTATATACTACCTTTATCACTGACTCTCACAATGAGAGTTGTGTCTCACAATAAGTGAGAGTCTTACAGGCTCAAGGTGGTTCACATAGGGAGACTATCATTAAACTCATTTTATTATAAATGAGTTTTTACAATTATTGTTCTAAAAGCAACTTGTAGAGCCCTTCATTCCAGATGGATCCCTTCACAGTGTGGTTATTTCTTTTTTTGCTTGGTATGCCTTCCAAGCTTCCAGCAGGAGCAGCTACATATCAGTCAGGCTGTTAATTCTTCTTCTTGGAAGCGGATTTTCCACATTCCTTTGCATATTTGTGGCAGCTTATCGCTGCTACGGGTCCTTCACCCTCTCACAGTGAGGTCACAGTGGCTCCTCCGCTCCTTCTTCTCAGCCTTCAGCTCAACCACCAGACCATGCCTCTTGCCCACTATGGTTGGAAATCTCATATTGGTTGAAATATATGGGTATGCTCATTAGTGTAATTTTCCACGGAATAACTACATGTCTGGTGTGGGACTGAGAAATTCAACCTTAGTTACTAGGTGGAACTGGTGGAGTAGGTTCTCATTTTCATCTATTTCTAGAGCAGATTCTGAAGGATGGTAGCCGGGCTCTTTAATTTGGCTTTTGCTCAGCAGTGTAGACACTCTTTATTTTTGCTCTTTATTTTTAAGACGTCATATAACATTAGACAAGTGTAATGCAACCATATTAACACTATAGTGTGTTATTAAATATTGTATTGAAGTTCTGTATGTGTGGCAGCATATTTCACAGGGTGACGAGATGTCATTACCACAAAGGAGGACACAGCACCCCAAAATGTAAGACAGTCAAGAAAAATGTAGGATGTTATAAAATAAAAGCTAAAAGCACACTTTTAAAAAGCATACTTGTTTTGGGGTGTCTTGTCCTCCTTTAATGCAACCACCCGAACAAACATAAAAGCTAGCGATGAAGTCAGCCCCTCTTGAAGTTGGCACTCCCTCTCTGTTTTGAAATGTAGGCCATTTAGAAATTTACCCAGGATAGATGGTTGGAATGTAGGTCATATCCTGGAAAAAGAGGGTTTTCCATCTGCTCAGCATTTAACCCCTGCTAAGTGGGCAAGAGGCACTTTTTCAAGTGGTGTCCTCTTATATTTAGCAGGGGGAGAGCAACTGTCCCCCTTCACCCCAGCACAGTGTCTTTCTCGTGGCTGTTGCTGGTGGTGTTCTCCATTCTTTTAGATTGTGAGCCCTTTTGGGACAGGGAGCCATTTAACTTTAATGTTATTATTTGCCTGTAAACCGCTTTGTGAACTTTATGTTGAAAAGCGGTATATAAATACTAGTGATTGGTTGGTCACCCTGTAAGTACAGTACATATAAACATAGCCTGGTTTACAGCAAGGCTTAAGCACTTACGTCATGCCAAAGAAGTGGCTTATAAAAAAAGGGAAAGAACTCTGTACAACCAGGCTAGGAATGCACTGAACAGGGAAATTCGGGTGGCAAAAAGAGCTTACAGCGATAAGCTGAAGTCACAAATGAAGGACTACGACTCTGCTACTCTTTGGAGGAATTTACAAAATATCACGGGTTACAAGACAACACCTTCTCCTGTTTTGGAAAATCAAAAACTGGCTGATGATCTGAATAAGTTCTACTGCAGGTTTGAAAGTTCAGAATTATTACCTGTTGGCCCTCATTTGGACCTAGAGGCTCCAAGTACTGTTTCCTTTACTGCCATTCCTACAGCCCCTGAGTCTATTCCTTTAGCGATCTGTGAAAACGATGTGCGACATCTTCTGCAAACTCAGAAAGCAAAAAAAGCTCCGGGCGCAGATGGGGTTACTCCTCTTTGTTTGAAGGTGTGTGCCGCACAGCTTGCTCCTATTTTGACAAGAATCTTTAATAGGTCACTGGAGTTGTGCAGTGTTCCCTCATGCCTCAAAACTTCTATCATTACCCCAGTGCCCAAGAAAGCTTCTATTAGTGGGCTGAATGACTACAGGCCCATTGCTCTTACATCTGTAGTAATGAAAGTTTTTGAGAGACTGGTGCTGAACTATCTGAAAGGTATTACTGACCCGTTGCTAGACCCTTTTCAATTTGCATATCGTCCAAATAGATCAGTAGACGATGCTGTTAATATGGCTATGCATTATATCCTTCAACATCTGGATTCTCCAGGGTCCTATGCACGAGTCCTTTTTGTTGACCTCAGCTCTGCGTTTAACACAATTGTGCCATCTAATTTGTTAGTTAAACTAATTCATCTAAACATACCTGTTCCTGTCTGTCAATGGATATATAGTTTCCTGACAGACAGGAAACAGCAAGTGAAGCTGGGGAAAACTACATCTAACACTTGTATAGTCAGCATTGGAGCCCCTCAAGGGTGTGTGCTCTCTCCATTGCTTTTTTCCTTATACACAAATGATTGTGTCTCACAGAACTCCTCAGTTAAGATCCTAAAGTTTGCAGACGACACGACAATCATTGGCCTCATTAAAGATGGCGATGAGTCTGCATATAGATGGGAAATTGAGCACTTTGTTGCGTGGTGCAGCAGTAACAGCTTAGTGCTCAATTCGCAAAAAACTGTGGAGATGTTGGTCGATTTTTGGAAACACCCTCCACCTTTGCTTCCACTTTTCATTCTGAGCAGTAAGGTCTCTGTTGTGGAGTCGTTTAAGTTTCTGGGCTCTGTACTTTCTCGTGACCTGAAATGGTCAACTAACATCAGTGGCATTATTAAAAAAGCCCACCAGCGGCTATATTTTTTGCGCCAACTCCGGAAATTTAACTTGCCCCGTGAGCTGCTTGTCCAATTTTACAGAGGCATTATCGAATCTGTCCTCTGTAATTCCATAACTGTTTGGTTTGGTTCAGCAACCAAACTGGACAAGCAAAGGCTCCAGAGGACCGTTCACGCCGCTGGAAGAATAATTGGGTCCGAGTTGCCTTCATTAGAAGAATTGTACACCGCTCGGGTTACAAAGCGAGCGAATAAGATTGTTGCAGACTTATCGCATCCTGGCAATAAGTTGTTTGATCTTCTCCCCTCGGGTCGACGTTACAGGACTCCTTATACTAAAACACCAAGGCACAAAAACAGTTTCTTTCCTTGCGCCACCAAACTGCTAAATCTTTAGTTATGTTGTTACAATCTGATGTTTGAGCAATGTTGGGATTTGCCTTTATGTATTGTCGTTTTTTGTATGTGTGGTGGGTGGGCGGTGTTGTATGTATGTATGTAGCCGAAGGCCACGTCAAATTCCAGGCATGGTTTCCATTCCTGGCCAATAAATTAATAATAATAATAATAATAATAATAATAATATCCCAATATCCCAGTATATATCCCAATATATGCCCTCTCCCTGACACGCTGTCGCTGGGATATGATGACACGGAAACCAGAACGAGAGGGTAATCAAAAACAGGGGCCTGTATGTCAAGTTGGACGCCCGGGCAGAGCCACAGAAATAGGAAAATACTGGAGTAACCCCTAGAGACAGTCGCTAGAGAACTTCCGGCTTCATATCAACGACCATTTTTGGGAGGGGGTCTTCCCTGGGGCAGAACTGGGATCTCCTCGTAGAAATCAGTGACGAAACCCCGCTATTGTCGTAGCTGCGCTTGGGCTCTTCCTTTGCGTTCTGGCCCTTCCTTTGTGAAAGGGACGGCCTTTAAGGGAGCTTTTGGTGGCGGCCGCGGCGGCAGCAGCCAAGCGTGGCAAGCGACGACTTGAAAGACTACCGGTAGTTGCGTTTGCGTCTCTCTGGGTCCTTTTCCTGTCTCTACGGACGCGGGTAGGGAAGCAGGCGACAGCTCCCCGGGCTGAGGCGTCACCCAGCCAGCCAGGAAGATGACGCCCCCTAATCCGCCAGGGCGCTGCGCTGCCACTCCTTCCTCCTTCCCGGAGCCGAGGAGTCTCGGGCGAGGAGGGCGCGCCGGACTTGGCGGGGAGAGGGAGCGAGGAAGAGGCGGTGCTTCGCCTTCGCGTAGGAGGCTCCGACTGGAACCCGGAATTCCTGGAGTCGAGAAGGGCCTTCTCGGAGAGCGAGTCGGGGGTCCGCCTTCGCTGCCGTGCCGTCCTCCCCACCCCTCGCATCGCTTCCTCCTTCGGGTGCTTCGCCGCTGGGCCGGTTTGGGCGATGGCGGCGATGGGAATGCCGGACCCGAGTTTCTTGTGGGGGGTCTTTCAAAGGTGAGGGCGCCTGTTTTCTCCTCCATTTCCTCCTGCTTCTCAGTGAGTGAGGTGGAAATTCTACCGAGCCCTTCTGCCGAGTCGCTCCCTCGAGGTCTGAGCGTGGGCGGTTAACGGTCAGGGGCTTAAGCTCTCGAAGCCCCCCCCCCGCTGTGACTGTAGCAACGTTCTTCTGTTGTGCTTGACCCGCAGGGTTGACAAAGACCGCAGCGGGATCATCTCGGACAGTGAGCTTCAGCAGGCGCTTTCCAACGGTAAGTCAGGAGCCTCCCTGCCAACCTCACTGCCATAGTGGCAGCTGCTTTTCTCCCCATCCCGCACGCTTCAGCTGTACCAGTGTGGAGTAGATGACTGTAGATGACAGTGTAGATGACTTTTAAGTAATAATTTTTATTCAAAATACACCAAGTGATGTCAACAAATAAACCTAATAGTCTCACTAGGACAGTGATGGCAAACCTATAACAAACACACGTGTCAAAAGTGACATGCCGTGATTTTTTGGGTGACGCACTATCATTCACTAACATCCAGCAGCAACTGAGTTTGTTTTTGCAATGATCTGATTTTTTTTTGTAATGATTTGATTTTTTTAATATAATGCACAGCCCCACACATGATTGGACTGTATTTTTTAAATAAATGAATATCTAAATAATTGTTTCTCATTTGTTGGGGGTGGGGAGTGACATGCCAGCAGAGTCAAGTTAGGCATTTTTGACACAGCAAACCAAAAAGGTTTGCCATCACTGCAGTAGGACAAGGAAACAAAAGCTGCTGCAGCACTGAACCTAACTAATGCCAGGAAAAGTCTGATATGAACAACTGACTCTCTCTTTAACCAAAGAAAGGGTAAGTGCGCATTCTTTGTCTCTCTCGAACAGAATTCAACGATAAGAAAAAATACTTGATGTAATGGAAGTTTTAACAGTGGAAGCTCTTAGAAAGCTCTACTCTTTGCCTTTGTCAGACTTAAATGGAGGAGATCCAGAATAAATTTTTAGTGGATGGGGAGGCAGTGAAGGAAGGCATTCCTTCAGATATCTAAGGTTTTCAAGGTAAGAAGTGTTGGACTTAGATCAGAGAAAACTCATCTGCTATAAAGCTCTCTGGATGGCCTTTGGTCAGTCACTGACTCGTAGCCCAGCATACTTTGCCAGTTTGGGAGGAGTGTTACCTTTAAGCTGTGTGGCCGTGCAGCTCAAAGCCCTGGGAAGTCAGGCCCTCTTCAGCTTGGAGCTTGGCATTTCCCAGAAGTCTGGCAATGTCATATAGGCTGCAATCCTATACACACTTTCCTGGGAGTAAGTCCTGTTGAACACAATGGTACAAACGTCTGAGTAGACATGCATAGGACTGTGCTGACGTTGTCTTCACCATGCACCTGAAAATTCTGTAGGGCTCCAGCACAGAAGCCTTAGAGGAATTATTAGTTGTGGGGCTGGAATTGGATAACTCCACTCACGTTGCTCTGAGATCCTTGGTAGTCTATGAGCCAGTTTGGAGTATATAGCTAAACCAGTCCCTTCATAGTTTAATGGAGAAAGGGAGTAAGCAAGCTTGTCCTTGTTCCTTCCAGATTTTTCTATGGTGTCTGTTAGAACCTCCCCCTCAAGCTTCTGCCCAATTTGTCACTTCTCGATATTAAAATACTGTAGACTTGTCACACGTAACTATAGTTGTACCTGTGTCTTACAGTTTGTGCTACTCGGACATTAGGCCCGCTGTAAATGCTGGCAGGGGTGAGGCCTGGGGCAGCTGGACTGCAGCCCCCTCTGGGAGCCTCTCCAATGATGTAAACAGTCCCGTTTGGAGCACACAAAGCAGGGGCATCGCGTGCCTTGCCCACGCCAGGGGTGAGGCACATATTATGCCCCCATATGTGATGTCATGCGTGGGACCTTGCTCCTGTGGCCTGGATTATTTCAAAATCACCTGGGCCGTGGCAGGAAATTTCGCCTGGCCTCTCGCTGCCACAGCTCGAGCAATTTTGTCCCTGCTGCAGCAGTGAACACGCCAGGCTGTCCCATCTGCTTCCCAAGTTGGGAAGTGAATGGGGATGCCTAGCGTCTCGCTGCCACAGCTTGGGCTATTTTGTCCGGGCTGTGGCAGCAAACATGCCCAGTGCCAGGTGCTCCTGTCACTTCCCAAGCTGGGAAGGAGATGGGGGCACCTGGCCTCTCACTGCCATTTTTCCAGGCCGTGGCAGTAAGCACACCAGTCACTCCTATTTGCTTCCTGAGCTGGGAAGCAGATGAGGGCACATGGGCTTTGCTGGTGCACCCCCTGGAAGCACGGCTTCAGCGTGTCTCTCCCTGGCTTCAGTTGAAGCCGGGGGAGGCATGCCAAAGCCGGCAGAGACCCAACTCCAAGGAGAATGCCTGCATTTTCCATGGGGGTGGGGTGCTGCCGACCTGAATTCTTAGTATAGGGGCATGAAAATTTGCTGCCCCAGCAAGCTGTGCACCTGCTGTTCCACACATGGGCAGCTGGCTGCAACCACCCCTAGGAGCTGTAGTTGGGGTCGTTCGTGGTGTCCCATGTGGAACACAAAGTGTCGTTTGTGCTGGGGTGATTTTCCCTGCTGCAGTGGTCTCTAGTTTGGAGATGGCTGGTTTAGCTGAAAGCTCATGGTGTGAGAGGCAATTCTTGCCCTTGTATTGTTGATTGCAGAAATGAGCTGCCTTAATGTAAGATTGGATGATGCCCAAAGAGATCTGTTGATTTTCCTTCTTCAACAGGGAGTTGGACTTAATTTACTTCAATTGGTTATCCACTGTTCCCTCAAGCATACATGAGTAAATTTAAAAGTTAGTAGTTGTGTGGAATCTCAAGTATATAATCTGCAAATATAATCTGTTAAATTAGATAGCATGAAAAATTTATGAACATTGGGATTGTACTAAGTTTTAAAGTCACACAGACCCACCTTCATATTATTAGAACCCTTTGGTGCAATCCAGCACAGTAACAAAAAAATCAAACATTCTTGTAACCTTATTGCTACTAAGCTTTTAACATTGAGTGCTTATTGCCAAATTGTTGTGGTGTTGGACAGTGATTAAAGAAAATGTTCATCTGATTCTGGTTTTTAGCTAGAGTCGACTAATCTGCCCCTGAAGTGCTTCTGCCATAAAATCCTAACTACAGAGTTAGGCATGAGTGAAGACTAGGCGGTAGTTTCTTGTGAGCAATCAAAGACTGAATTTTGATCTATTTCTGAAGGTGCTGCTACCAGATTCTTCATACTTTTAGAAGCCATTGAACATAGTGGCTTCTGTAGTGGAACATAGGGGGAGTACTTCGACAAATAGTAGACTCACTGTCTTGGGTTTTCTGCCTTGAACTGTAACAGCCCTGTTTAGGCAGGCAAACTGTATCATGGAAAGTTGTACTCACCTTTTGCAAATTCCACCCACTTATCCACAAAGCATGCCTTGTTCTAACAGAGCCCTACCAGAATAATGCTGCCAAACTGAGCTTCTGCAGGCTGTGACATTTTTGGAGACATTGCAGTGTTTCATGATGACAGTAAAGTTCTTCCTTTGTAGGACCAAAAAACCAAAGCAAAACAAAAAACCCACAATGTATTTTTTCCCCAATTCTTCAGATTGTACTAGGGTTGAAATTTTGATTAAAGTTGACCCAAGCCATACACCCCCAATAATAATAGACATGTCAAAACCTAATTGTAGTCACAACTACTGTAACATCTATAATGGGATAACATCAAATGCCTTGTGCTACCTCTCTGTTTGAATGCTACTTGCACTCATCACCAATTCCAAAACTTGTTAATACCTTTTCAGGCATTTTGAAGGTTTTTCAACTGGCATATCTGAATATGTGCTTAGAAAATAATGTTTCAAAGCAAGCCATTTTGGTGCATCTGCGTCAGTTGGAGGAGCAAAGGATTGGGCCGTTAATTATACATCAGTAGGAGTGGATTTTTTTGGTGACCAGCACAGAACGCTAAATAATGAGAATTTCTACACAAAATATAAAATGAAATTTAAAATGTGAAATAACACTGCTTTTGCTTACTTTTGACAGTTTTGAGGAACCCACAAATAGTTTTCAGTAAGGAATCTGGAGGAGTGGCAGAAACAGGAGGACTATGAGGACTATAAGGACTTGCTTAAACTATGAACACGCATGTTCATATTTCAAAGTGCATGCTGGGGAAACTTTAATGGAATGTGGAAGTAGTAAGTAGTAGTTTCTCAACGCTCCAAGCAGCAACCAGAATTAACCGCAGAAACTTTTGAGCAGGTCATTTCAGGCTAGGGTGTGTGTGCCAGTGCTTAATTGCCTTTGTAGGGCCATTCACCCTTATTTCTTGCTTGTTGGTTTGGGTTTATATCTCCTCTCTCATGAGAGTCAATTCACTCCCTTCCCAGTTTCTCAGCAGGGAGCGTGTTAAGGGGGACATCACATGCATTTTTTTACTTGTGCAGTTGCTGGTTTCCCTTGGGCAACCAGCAACTGGTGGCATTTACCTGGTGGCATTTATCTGGTGGCATTTATCTGGTGGCATTTACCTTTGATCTCGTGCAGCAGTCTCCAGCCTGCAGGCCGGATCCAGAGACCACTGTTTCCCTCTGCCTAATGACCCACGCTTACTTTTCATCTGGGGACCTTTGAGAAAGCCACTACAACAGCCACAGCCAGCCGCTTCCTGGTTCTGTCACTCCAGCAGGCTTGTATTGTGCACATGGCGTTCTGGGCAGGCACGGTTGGCGGCGGTGACACTTGGGGGCTGTAGTTGCAGCTTTCCCAATGCTCCCCAGCAGAACAAAAAGCGTCAGTCACGCTGGGGAGCCTTTTTGGTGCTGCAGCAGTGTTCAGTTTGGAGATCTAGGGATTGGAATGCTCCAATCTGCTAGCAACTGTTTGGGCCGTGTCCTCTTGCAGTTTGCACCTCTCCAGGCATCAATTGAAATGCAAAACCTTACGGGAATGCAAGACATTTCCTTGGAAGTAAGCTCCAGTACATTAGGGAAAATTCCAAATGCAACTGGCAATGAAATACTTTGTTTGCAAGTTGTACTGTATGCTGAGACATTTTTACCTAATTTTAGGATTGGACAGTGAGTGTGAATGGCAATTTACTGTAATTCACTGTGAGATAAATGTGATCCAGTTCTTGATCCACAGTACTTAAAATGTAGCAAAGATCTACTCACTCACTCACTCACTCACTCACTCACTCACTCACTCACACACACACACACACACACACAGAGAGAGAGAGAGAGAGAGAGAGAGAGAGAGAGAGAGAGAGAGAGA
>JAJKFI010000080.1:1410114-1464887 GCA_029204185.1 Lerista edwardsae
GAGTTTCCCGGGGTTTCATCCTGGCAATATGCACACCTAGTACTGTCGAATCCAGTTGAGAGGGCTTTCGTTTGAATTCTTTTGATTTGATATGGTAAGTGCGCTGGACTACATGATCTGAATGGAATGTAACTGAAAAATTATTAATTCATCAGTCCTCTTTAGATTTTCCCATTTCTGTCTTTGTTTCATGGTTTGCCTCCTTTCTCTTTTAGGAACCTGGACTCCATTTAATCCGGCAACAGTCAGATCTATCTTATGTAAGTGATTAGTAATCAAGATATACAAACTCCTTTGATTGTATTCATTGCAGCTTTGTTCTGGTTTTTTACATAAAAAATAAATTGAGAATATTGTCAGAAAAATGTCATAGTAAGACTATAAAACAATTTGAGTCTGTTGAGAAAATATCAAGCTTTTAACATGAACTGCTATTAACGTTACCCCCTTAAACGATTGTCCTTGCATAAATTAATCCTTTGTAGTGGTCTCCTTAAGGTCTAGCCTTCTTTTAGTGCTAATGCACAATCGATATGCTATTTAGGATGCTGTTTTGATCCAATAGTCGTCCTATGTGAAGCAATTTGCAGCCCACAGGTAATAAAAATGGGAAGAGGCATTCAATTTCTCCTACTGACTTTCGGTTCCCATCAACTGTGCTGCAGCATAAAAGCACTTATATTTGTTTGGTTTTTTTCAGAGGTGATCTGTTCAAGTGATTCTTCAACTTCAAACCCATAGTCACATTCTTAAATTTTACAGTTCTATTGACCTTGTCTTGAGAAGATCTCAAGATCACTATTAAATCCAGTTTTGTTTTTATCTCCTCTATACGGAAACTGCCATCGTTATTTGACATTCTGACATGTTTGTAGCATTAGCTGTATGAAACTTGGCAAAAGAAAGTTTTGCTAAGTTTGAGAGGCATACACCTGTCATTCTTCAGTGAAAACTTCTTAAATTATTTAAAGATTGTTGTTGTTCAGTCGCTAAGTCGTGTCCGACACTTCACAACCCCATGGACCACAGCACACCAGGTGTTTCTGTCTTCCACTAGCTTCTGGAGTTCTCCCGAATTCATGTTCATTGCTTCGGTGACACAATCTAACCATCTCATCCTCTGCCGCCCCCTTCTCCTTTTGCCTTCTTTCCAGCATGAGGGTCTTTTTTAAAGAGTCCTCTCTTCTCATGAGGTGGCCAAAGTACTTGAGCTTCAGCTTTAGTATTTAAAGGTAGACACAATTATATAAAGAGATTAAAAATTACTCTATATATAGATGTCTGTATTAGATGGACAAAAGAGCTATTAGCCTGTTAAATTATTACTCAAATTCAAAAAAGGGGAAAAAGCCTAACAATGGGGTTCCTTATGTCATTCTTAAAGCTTCTCTTTGAATGTTAATCCTCTGAAGGGTTTTTAATTAATTAATTTTTCAATTAATGCAGTTTTCAAATTTTGTTACCATGATGCCCTCAAAATACAGGGTGATTCAAAATGAATGTCCCATTCATTTTGAATCACCCTGTATTATATAAATGTACAAATACGCCACATATACAGCACACCTGTATATGGCCCACACCTGCAGTAACACAGTGGGTCTTCTCTCGTCTTATCTGAAGATTCCAGCAATTGAACCCAGTTTTCAGAGCTTTGTGACCCCCTTCCAAGCTGGTTGCAACATTCCTGGGGCTTGTGACCATGCTTTTGAGAACCCCTGAATTACCATAATATGGTTTTCAATTGTGTATAGATCTGCAAGTGGGACGTGGTGGCGCAGCAGATTAAACCACTGAGCTGCGAGCTTGTTGACCGGAAGATTGGTAGTTCGAGACCACGCAACTGAATGAGCTCCTGTTGCTTGTCCCAGTTCCTGCCAACCTAGCAGTTTGAAGCATGTAAAAATACAAGTAGATAAATAGGTACCATTTCGGTGGGAAGTTAACAGCATTCCATGTCCCTTGGTGTATAGTCACGCTGGCCACATGACCACAGAAGCTTGTCCTAGGACAAATGCCGGCTCTGCAGCTTAGAAAGGGAGATGAGCACCGCCCCCTACAGTCCGTCATGACTAGACCATTTGGTCATGGGGAAACCTTTACCTTATAGATCTGCAAACTGCCTTTATGTTGCTCATTTTACAGCAGACTAGCTGTGCTTTGCTACGGTATGTAACTCTAAATCCATTTTGACATCAATAATACATTCATGTTCAGGTTGAAATTCCCTTTAATTCCTCACATGAAATTCTGGGTTGAGCTTTTTAGGGCACTTAAACCCCAGAAGGTCCATTCATATTCCTGGTACCCTTCCCTGCTATAGTGGGTAGGGAATGAAGCCTCCATGCCTGGCTTCTGCATCTCAGCTACAACTCCTTGTCAAAGAGCTGCACTCTAGCCTGATTTTTCCTGAGAGACTGAGCAAGGCTGAGGATGTAGTGGCCCGTGTCACTAGGAGACTGGCTCGGGGCAGGGGGTCTGCCTGACTGGGATTGCCTCCACCCTAGTAAACACATCCCTAGTGCCATACCTGGTCTCATGGATGCTGGGCTTACCATATTTTCCCTCTACCCAACTC
Source organism: Lerista edwardsae (assembly GCA_029204185.1). Lineage (NCBI taxonomy): Eukaryota > Metazoa > Chordata > Lepidosauria > Squamata > Scincidae > Lerista > Lerista edwardsae. Next base: position 1,412,693 of record JAJKFI010000080.1, read on the forward strand.
AACCAAGTCCATGAAGGCAAAGGGTGAGAAGGTAAGGCCACAGCTGGGGTGTGTCGGACAAGGCTTGTGTGAGGGAGGGTGCCAAATGTGCAGGCCTGCCAGACCCTACCAAGCCAGGTGGCGTGGGGGCTGGCGAGTTGGGTCAGGTAGCTCCGCAACTCTCCCACAGCTTGCCATTACTGCTCTGACCTGAGCATGGCGAAGCCAAGCCCTCCTAGGCAGCATGAGACAGCAGAGAATGCACTCTATCCAACTCTACCATGGTGTACAGTGAGAAGGGGACGCCATTGCTAGGGTGCGTTGGGCTAGGCCCCTGTGGGGGAAGGGTCCGAATGCATGGGCCTGCCAGACCCTACCAAGCCTGGTGAGGTGGACTGGGTATCTCTGCAACTCTTCCATAGTTTTTGTCTCTGTTGTTGTGCATGTTGACGCTGAACCCTCCTTGGCTATTGTGGTGGTAGGGTTGGCCATGGGGATGCGCTGGCGAGATGGCAGCCTCATTTCTTGTCAAAAACTCAGGAGGCTCTGAGGTTACTGCTGGATGCCCTCTTCTCTGTCGTCACTCCTGTCAGGCTTAAGTCGGCCTGTAGGCCTCAGTTGTGCAGCAGCACAAGAAAAAAGGACCACAGTTGCCATGTAGGCCACAGGCTTACCTCAGGCAGTAGGGAAAAAGCTAGCTAGGCCTGAGTAACAGGAAGGACTATTATATAAACAGCTACTAAAATTAAGTAAAACTCAGATTCTGGTTACTTGTAAGTTACAGAGATTTGTCTTGAAATTCTGGCTTACTTCCCACCTTCCTCCCTAAGTCATGGTTTTGGGGGCTTGGAGCAATGAAAGGGATCCATATGCAAGAGGCCTTGTTCCTACAAAGTTAACTTGGTAGAGGTTTCCATCTCCCTACTTTTAGTATTTTTGTTGGTTTTATACCGCATTTGAATGAATCCATGTGAATGACTATAACTGAGTTCATTTTGCTGGCACAGATTGTATCTCTGTGGAATGAAACATATAAAGTCCAGTTACAGAATGACAATAATTGTACCCATGTACAGTTTGTATAAACAGCTCTTTCTTGAGTTTCCTTACAACAGATTTTTCTACCTAAGGAGCTACTGCCATTGTTGTGGTTTTTTTCAGAATGAATAGCAGAAGGAATAGTTGAGATTATTTTATCCCTGAGGTATTTTGTTTCTGCAGTAATAAATCCCTACCACATAAGTTTACTAACAGGAAAATAGTAGAAAGTTCCTGGAGATCAATTCTGTAAGTTTTATGTGTAATAATATTTGGGCTATGTTTCTTTTAGCCATGTTTGACAGAGAGAACAAAGGTGGTGTGAACTTCAATGAATTCACTGGAGTCTGGAAATACATCTCTGACTGGCAGAATGTCTTTCGCACGTATGATAGAGACAATTCTGGAATGATTGACAAACATGAACTAAAGCAAGCACTAACAGGTTTTGGTAATTTGTAATTATAGACTCTTATCACAATCACTTATAGAAATTTGTCATATCATACATTGGAATATTTCCAGGTAAAGGAAATTGACCTTGTTGTTTCTCTTGTAGTACTTAATTAAAAAGTTGGAAAATACTACTGTGTGGAGCTTACCCTTGTCTATAGTGTCAATTGAGAGAAAAATCCTTTAAATTGGTGATTATCACTCATTGCATACTGACAAGGCACTAACATTTTCAGGGCACACCATCAGTTTTTGACGATTGACAAGGCACACTGTGCTGCTCAGATCCCCAGTAGCCACAGAGGCATCACTTGGGTTTGCTTCACCCAGTGCGAGAGGTCATTGTGTCTCCCCCACGATGGACCTCCTCCCATACTAGACCATACAGAATTCATCACATCATAATAATTACTGCCTTAAATGCAGTGGCATCACTAGGGTTGGTTTTATTTTATATATAACAGTACAGGTCATCCAACAAATCAGTAACTAGCAAAAAACGAGTGGCCAATTTGATGAGTCACAAGTCTACCATCTCATGTATAAAGAAATGAAACCAATATCCATTAGATTCCAGTAACAAAGTATATTTCCAAAAGTGTTAGTTCTTACTGGATCTAAGAGATGCTGATTCAAACAGAATATTGCTGATGGTATCTTGATTGTGAATCTAATGAACAGTAACTTGCTTCTTGACTAATTCTGTAGACACTAGCCATTTTGTAAATGTTGACTTCTTGTCAATTAAATGTTCAGTTTGACATACCCTTATAGTTGGGCAAGATGTGATTTCCCTTTGTGGAATGTGCAACATACTGAAACAGAATGCCATGATGGAACTTTCAGGACCTGTTAAAAAACTTGGCTCTTGACAAGAAGTCAACATTTAGAAAAAGGCTAGCATCTGCAGAATCATTTTATGATTAATTTGCTTTTTGGAACATAAATTGCTAAAATCATGGTGTGTCAATACATATGCTTGCTTTTATTATATCTTTTTCACACCAGAGCTTGCTGCCTCAATTTGAGTGCATGTCTTCTAGTTTTTACCACCATTTGTTATTGTCTTAGGTTATGTTAGTATTACTTTTAATTATGTGATTTAATGATTTCATTGCCATTTTGCTGTCTAATAACACATTTTCTTACTTTGCTCATGAATACTTTTAATTCTTTTAAGGTTATCGACTGTCTGATCAATTCTATGATCTCCTTATTCAGAAGTTTGACAGGCAAAGAAGAGGACAAGTGGCTTTTGATGACTTCATTCAATGTTGTGTTGTTTTGCAGGTAACCACAAACTGATACTGACAAGTTAGGATTTAGGATGGACCAAGTAACACTATAGAATATATGACTGGTAATTGGATCCACTGTAGAGCACAATCCTTACCCTGAGCAGGACTAGGCAGACCAACTGGCCTGCCCCATATCCAGCCAGGCATTAGGGCTGAATGCAGTGCAACCTGGAGCAAGGGGAATTGACTCCCCTTCCCCTGGCTAACATGCAGCTGCTTGAATGGGGCTACTCGGATCTGCACTGCTGAAATTGGCAGAGCAAAACTAAGCACCCCAGATTGGGGCTGACAGGGCCAGGGATTAGGAGCTAGCACAAGTGCTGGCTCCTAGCACCAACCTCCCTCCCTGGGCCTGTCTTACCCTCTCCCCCCCCCCCCCCCGCGGCAGCTGAGCTTGGTTAGCTTATCTTCATGCTCCTGGCCCCGTCAGTGGTGCGGGAAAGCCAGCATGTCTGTGTGCAGGCCTGCCCTCCTCTGTGTTGGCTCAAATGTGCTTTATAGCGCATTTGCAATGACACTGGGTCAGCACAAGGGACTTGTGCCAGCCCATTGAGCACTTTGGCTTGTGCTCTTAGTGATATAGGTTGGTATGGTCAGACAATACTGAATTGTATTTTAGTGTTAGGAGTACATGATGTGATGATACTCTGGCTCAAACATTTCTACTTCTTCTAGTGAAGCTTCCATTCACAACACACTGCACTTTTGAATATGGGAAATAGTTTATACAAAAGTTTGCAGTTTCTTATTAGATTCCAATATAGAAGTGTGTTACTATAGAAGATTCCTTCCCAGCCCCCATGGGGCAATTCTGCGTCATCATGTGGAAAGGACTTCTTTGCACAAACAAGGCAGGAGGCTTATTTTGCAGTCAAATGATTGAAAGAAAATGAGGCTCATGCCGGCGTTACTACAGTAGAAATGCACCTTTGCAGCACATCCATTACAAACCACAGATAGAAGTTTCTATGGTGTGAATCCTGGGAGCCCTAGGTGTACCACGAGACCTTCTAATAGTGATGGTATCTTTTTAGAATATAGAAATCCAGTACAGGCATACCCCAGTAGCTGCTGGTGTTCTGTTCCATAGCCCCCCATGGATACCCAAGGACACCTTTTTAAAGAGAGGGGAACATCAGTGGTTTTGCTGCAACAAGGTAAAAAAGAGATTTGTTTAATGTTTCCCTATCTTTTTAATAGGCATCCCAGTATCCATGGTATACTTGGATAACTGAAACAGTGGGTACTGGAGCACACCTGTACTGATTTGACTATCTGCATTGGTTCTTTTTGGAAGAGATCTGTTCCCTTGAAAGTTAGCAATGGTCACTAGTCACTGTTTTGCTTTGCCATACAACCTGCATAAATGTGGAATAGTATAAGGAAGACCTCAAATGTTTTTAGGTAGGCATTTTTGCTCAGATGAGCAGCAAGGAATGAAGCCATTCAAGAAAGCAACAGATTATCACATTCCAGCACTAGTCATTCACTCCAGAGATAAATATTCCCATCTTTGAGTATTAAATGTATTTGACCCTGTTCCGATTACTAGACGTGTACAGGTAGATACCCCTTATCTGGCCATCCAAAATCCAGACATTTTTGTCCATTTTTTAAAATTTCTGTAGTGTGAACACCAGAACATTCCCAAGCGCTGTTGTGTACACCTATACAGGCACTGTTGAAAAACGTCAAAGACGCTGGCAGATACCAATAAAGGTACCAGTGAAAAGAGCAAGAGGAAGCATTTCTCATTATGCAATTCTGAAATCCAGACAAATTCAAAATCCAGACACTTTTCACATTCTGACTAGCCCAGATAAGAGATGCTCTACTATTGTATCCACTCCAAAATAACAACCCTATCACTGTTATTTAGCCATTGATATTTAGCTATTGCAACCTCAGAGCGGGTGCAATCCGATCCAACTTTCCAGCACTGGGGTAAGGGAACAAACATTTTCTTACCTTGAGGAGGCCTCTGCAACTATTATTCCACTGCAGGATGCAGAAAAATCCCCATTGGCACAGCTATGTCTGTGCTGGAAAGTTGATTAGGATTGTGCCCTTAGTTGCCTGCAAAGCTAACTTTAAGCAGCAGCAATAAATAGTTCACTAGAGAACCTACTGGAATAGTTGTATGTTCTGACTTCTGGACAAAGCTCTGGAACAGAACCAGTACATAACTTGAAGACTTAGTGTAATGTAGTGAGGCATTTAATTACTGTATATAGTCATGTATAATTTGAAAACTTTATGCCTTAAAATTGCCCAGAAAACTTGAAGTTAACTTATATAATGGTTAGTATGGTAAATGCATTGAGTTACATAGTGGGCAGAGTAAAACTCTAGTGGAGCAAGAACAGCAAGGCTGCAGAACAGACCTGTAAACACCCACCATGTTGCTTTTAGGGTCCTGCTTTGCCCTATACTGGCAAGAAAGACTCCAAATAGGTCTTTGGGGGAGGCTACAAATGAGAGCTGCTGAATCAAAACAAAAAACCAATGCAGGTGCCAAAAGGCATTGCCAGAGCTGGTGAGGTCTCCTCAGCTTCAAAAAGGAGGTGCTTGGATGGCTACAAAGGAGGGCATTGTGAACTGGCATTGTTTACTTGCTAGTGAGAAGGCTGGCTTAAGGCTCTTTGCTTAGTGCAGGCAGCAGGCACAGAAGGGAGGGATGGGCTAGTCTCCTACCCCAGCACCTCGTATTCTCCTGCCCGTTCCTAGGAGCACTGTGAAAAATCTTTCCAGCAGGCAGAGCAGGGAGGGGGGAGAGCTAATCCCATATATCAGCTAATCTTCTGCCCACCTTTTATTTGGAGTCACTGAAAGAATCAGACTCTGAAGGATTTCCAGAAGACATTTAGAGACACTTTAAACATATCTTAGGTTATAGCTTATAGGCTTGTCTTAGTGTTTTGTGTTAAATGAAAATGCACCTTATAATTTAACATCTTTACTTTTTTTCAATAAATAGACACACTGTATGGTGCTTAGGTAACAATTACTGGTAGGTCATTTGGCAGGGTCTGGTGTTGGGTAAAAATCAGACAAAATTCAAAGAATTGCATATAGGCATGCATGGGTTTCAGTTACCCATGGCTACCGTGGCATCTATTAAAAATAGGGGGACATTAAGTTTTTTTTACCTTATTGCATCAAAACCACTGATGTTCCCCTATCTTTAAAAAAGTGTCCCCAGTTTCAGGTATCCATGTAGGTAGGGAGGGAAGAGTCTGAACGGAAGCCCAGTGGATACTGGGGGATGCAGGTATCTTTAAGTTTTACCCTTGACTTATCTATGACATAGCAAATTCTGTGATTTTTTTTCTTAAAATTTGCCCTCCATGTTTGTATCCATGTTTGTCTAGGTAGGGCTACAACTACTCCAGTGGATTCTCCTGTGAACCAGTTATTGCTGTTGCTTAAAGTAAGCTTTGCAGGGATTTTGCAAACAAAGGAAGCACGAGGCAATATGCTGGCTACATTCAAACATTGCTCTAAAATTGTTTGCACAACAGTGCCATTGTTGGTTGAGAGCAGGTTTCCAAATGAAAGTTTATACAGACAGTGGACTGTTGCATCAGCCAGCTGTGGTTATGGCTGCTGCACGTTGGGAACCAAAATGGACTTATTTAACTGAGTAGATATGAAACAAGAGCAGACAAGGAGCTCTGTACCATGGTTTATCTCTTGTACATACTGAAGCTCAAACCATGGTTGAGGTTCTAAACACTTAAACTGATTTAGTATGATGTATGAATTACCTAGTCTAAATTATGTAGCCTAACAAAAGATAAGTGAGCTCACTGGGGTCCTATTGAATAAGCAATATTTGAATCTTACTGGTGTAATGGAACAATAGTTAAATCTATCGTAACTTGCTTTTTGTTTTCAGAAATGGACAGATGTCTTTAGACGCTATGATACTGATCAGGATGGCTGGATCCAAGTATCTTATGAGCAGTACCTTTCCATGGTCTTCAGTGTTGTATGACAAAAACACACCACTTCACTGGAATATTAAATTGAGTTGCCAATGTTCTTTATATACAAAAACAATGGATAACTTCTCATTATCAAATGTTGTATAGATAAAGTTTAGAAATACAATAATCTTATTTTGTAAGGCTGTTGCTTTAAAGTTCAGCATTTCATCATGTACATTTAAGATTTCTGAATATGTAAAGTTTAAATGCCAAATTGTGTCTAGTGCTAACTGAAACTTGCACACTATTTGCATGTGCCTTTTTTTACAGAGAATATAAAAATAAAGTGTCTTGAAGTCATTAACTGTCTTGTCTTCATGGCACTAATGATATTCAAAGCAAAAGTGGGACTCAACTGTGCTGTTTTCTGACAAAATAAACAGCTTTGAGGAGGACAGTGATAATACACTGTACAACTTAATCTCATTTCAAACAAGGCAGAAGAATCTTGAGATATAATGGGAATTAGATCAAGGCCTGCTTTGATCTACTGTGTTGTGGCCAAGCAGTTACTTCTTGGTACTTTAGCAACATTCCCACATAGCTATATGCTCGGTGCAATTCCCTTAAATTAGAGGTACAATAATCAAGGCATTCACACCATGAAAAAACTATCTTTATTATCACACACTACCCAGACAAATTCTATTCACATAGAATTTCTTAGTATTGTAAGCGGAAGTAACATGCTAAGGAAGCTTTCAAGGAATCAAGAATTTAAGCATACACATTCAACAATTCTGATAAATTTAAAAAATAGGAATCAAGCATAATGTTTCTTGAACTGGTTAATTACTGCATATATTGTCTTCTAGAAGATACAGAGTGGACCTAAACCCAGCTCTAATTTGTTGACTTATTTTATGAAGAGCCTTAATCTTTTTGAGTTCAGCTGCAGTTGATCAACTCATCTCACTCAGAGTTTGGGCTAATGCACGAATATTAATTTCTGGAAGAAAGAATTGCTGTCAGTTTAATACAAACTTAACATGAAGTGATGTTATCCCAACCTCCTGCTGGTAGTTTAACTAGTACAGACTTTAGTAAATTCTAGAAGGTGCTATAAATATGTAAAACAAACATGTTCATGCTGCATAAAACCTCACCCACCCTCTTCTCCACAGAGCGAACTCTGCCAAATGCCTCTCCTAAAGGCTACTGTTCATTTTTGGGCATAATTTCTGCTTGTCCTTTCATCTCATCTTGAAGAAGTATTGTATCAATAGTACTAACATATACCCTAGACCGGTGGTTCCCAAACTTTCTAGCACCAGGCCCCACTTTTCAAGGCAACACTATTGGGAGTTACCTAGCTTTCTGAGACTAAAAAAAGTTTCACTGAAAGCTCAACCTTCTGTTTTTATCCTTTTTACTATGATGGGGGGCACCTTCTGCAGCAATTGTTGAACTCCACCTTCATCAGATCAGGACTATTCTAGTATCCTTGCACTCCACTTGGCCTTTAATAAGAGCCCAGGCATGTTTGTCTACTCATGAGTAAATGCACATATGCAGCACTGTTTTGATTTCCATTGGGCTTAATACGTTTTCCTAGTCCGCCTTCCACTTGACGGGTTTGTCCCCTACCAAAAATCAGTTTGGGCACTACTGCTCTAGACTGCCTGACCCAACTCAACAATAGAAAGACAGATTTTATTAATAGTACTGATAGGGTTCATTCCCTCAATGCCCAAACTCCTGGACCCATTTTGGTTTTGACCAACTGTTAAAGCCTACTCTTACTGTTAAAGCCTAAAGTAAAACTCCTTTTCATACAGCAGGCCCAATAGTATTCATGGTGCCTGCTGACAGCTGGAAGTGACATCATTAAGCAGACGATGGCCAGAAATAAGCATTTTGTTCTCTAGTAGGAACTCATTAGCTGCAAATGACAAAAAAAAAACCCCGCAAATCTTGACCATAGTTTCAAGATATGGGAAGGTTTCAACACTCCAGTGATAGTTGAACTTGAACTTTAGCATTTTAGCAATGCTGCTTCTGCTGAGGTGTCACTTCACAGCTCATTAGCTGAGAGGTGCTCTGCCAAGTGATGCCTCCACAGAAGGCACACAGCTGAAAGGGTGGTGCACGTGATAACTCGTTTCGCAGAAGTGTTTCCCTCTCTTATACCTCTTGGTCTGCCCCTTCCCCTATAGGCTTCCTTGCTTTCGGAGGCCTCTTTCTATCTATACTTCCCAGAACCTTGGCAGACGTGACAGTGCTGAGGAGTGGTGTTGGGGGCGCCCAATTATCTCATGGGCAAGATAAAGAGCGTCCATGGGCTGCATGGGACTTATGCTTGACACTCCTGGCACAATGTCTCTGAAAGGGAGAAAATCTACATTCAGCCTTACACTATATTCAGTTTCCTCTGCTGTAAAGGAAATAAAATTTGAGCAGACAAGATAATACACTTACTTTGAAGGTCTGGATAATGGGGAACCAGTTGCTGAAGCATGCTAGTCAATGTAGCTGTATCCTTTCCACGAAGTTGATTCATGATGTCAGCAGTAAGACCACTATTACTTCCACTAATCAAATTATTCAGCTGTGTATTCTGCTGCTGGTAATTGTGGCATGAACGATTGCCAGAAAATGATGAATAAGACCCCCCATCTCCTCTGAAGTTTGATTGTTGGTATCCTGATTGTTGTGGCCAGCCAGTGCTATTTCTTTCAGAAGAAAAAGATGCAGGCATGTCATTACCACTCCTAGACCCACCACCATACCAGGAGGGAAATCTTTGCGAAGGGTAGTTTGCTTGATACCCTCTTGGAACTGGATACGAGACTGGTGTAAGAGGATATGCTTTTGAATCAAGTGAATCTCTCATGCCACTCCAGGGTCTTATCCCACTGTCTGGCATTCTGTTATTGCTGTTTCCAAGTGAATCTCTCATGCCACTCCAGGGTCTTATCCCACTGTCTGGCATTCTGTTATTGCTGTTTCCAAGTGAATCTCTCATGCTACTCCAGGGTCTTATCCCACTATCTGGCATTCTGTTATTGCTGCTTCCTTGGTGATGTTGTGTTGGGTAACCACCTTGTGGCGATGTAAAATTGGGAGCCCTTGCACCAGCTGAAGTTGATGGGCCATAAGCAGAAGCAGACTGGTTAAATTGCTTCATCCACTCGATTCCACAACCAATACCTCCTGGCTGAAGAGCAAATGAACTCTGGAGGGCAGACATCGTTGCCTGATCTTTAGAACTTATAACAGATGAAGGTACTCTCCTACACATTTGGCTACCATATGACTCAGTAGGAGTGTGTGAAATACTTGATGTTTGCTGTAACAGGGACTTTAATTGTGCAACTCCATTTGATAGCTGCCCTAGGTTCCAGTTCTTATTGCCTAGATCCCAGTTTGTATCTCCTTGATCCTGGTTCGTATCTCCTAGAACAAACAAACAAAACAGTAGCCATGACATCTGGGCAAAAAATTGAATTCAGAATGGAATTATTCCAGGAGCACTATTTTTTAAAAACATCTAATAGTAAAAGAACTACCTGCTATGCACAAATAAAACTACGTAAAGTGTCCCTTTTCTGGATATACTGGTACTTCCTCCAAACGGATGCAATTCTGAAGGATTTCTGCACTATGAGGCATAACATCCAGCACAACATAGTTAATTACCCCCAATGGAGACAGTGGAAAGAGAAGAGGCTGAGGCAAGCAGCATCCCCTTTGGTCTCAGTGATTTTTTTAAAAATCACAATGTAATAGGGGGTCTCCACTAATAGTTTGGGAATTTCTAATAGAATTAGATTAATTTTAAATTCAAGGAAGCACAACTGGTATGTGAATGTGTCCAATCGTCTATTGAACCACAACAAGAGGTTTATGCAACATTTACATTTATGCAACAGTCTAACCCTAACAGTGAACTGTACAGTATTTTTTAAAAAGACAGAAAAAAATGTAATAACTAAGTCCTTTTATCTTTTTGGCAATGCCAAAAAGTTGAGAGCAGAGCCTGCCCAAGCAAGCCCATCATTTTTAATCAGGATTTTCAACTGCAGCGTTTGACTCTGCTAGCAGTTTTTCCTATTAGTTTTATGTAATACTACTTTGCATTTGTAGAGAGAAAAAAAGTAGGTTGCGCAACGAATCTGTACACATGCCACCATCTCAATAGCAGAAAATATGCAGATGAGTTGCAACTGTAGTATTCAGGTGCAATGCCATCTATGCCAATGGGGGCTTATAGCATTGGAAGTGTTTGCAAATTATTATGTTTATAATAAATGTTATTTGAAAAAGAAAAACAGAAAGTGGGGTGTTTTTATTCCAAATTCTCATTTATATTAATTTTAAACACTATATAAAAGGGTACTAGGCAGATAGTGTCAGCAGATGCAGCCACGCTATTATTTCTAACTGGAACAGTAAGATATTTTCCAGAAATTAAACACCAAAATGCTGTATTTTGTATTTTTGCGTTATTAACCAAACACCACCACCACCTCTAGGCATTACAGAAAAACAAGCAACTAGTATGTAACTTAGGGGCAGTCATTAGACTGAAAAATACTAAAACAATGCAAAATTTGCATTGGAATGAGTTTTTAAATGTTACAAAAGGTAACATCGAAAGCTAAAGGCATCCAAGCACAAAATATTTCAGTTATGTATGATAATTTGTAGTGTGCGCTTCACAATCAGAACTGCACACTGAAAGACATACACAATATCAAATTCATGCTACCAATTCAGTTCTCTCTCTGAGAGGTTATCTCAGAGTTCCATGCTTAAAATGCAGCTCTTTCCACATTTCCAAAAATGATATATCCTGTAAAGTTACTGATGCCAGTAAGACAGATACAGCTAGGCTCATATTTGATAATCTGTGGATGCTGAATACCCCCCTTCCCAGGGGGGTCTACCTGGACCCTCCAAACCTGACCGAAGCTGTGCTCCAGTCAAGTAAAGACGGTTTTCTGAGGCCTGCTGAGGCTGTGCATGACCGCCTGTGGTCTCTATAATCCTCAGAATGGCCATTTTGGCAAAAACTACTTCCAATTTCCCCCAAGAAACCGGAAACGACATTTTTTTATACCTTATTAGCTGAGGCAGTTCTAACATGGATTTATTTTCTCATGGATGGTAGTGTTATCCCCCCAAAAAGGGCTGAAAGCGGTGTTGTGTTTTTTTATTCCAAATTAATTTTAATCAATTTTAAAGCGTTTTTATTGAATGTAATCATGGCCCTATAGATGGCATATATGTGTTCTATGTTTCTATATAGCCACAGAGAGAGAGAGAGAGAGAGAGAGAGAGAGCGCACAAGCGCAGTTCAGGACCTGAAACTGCACACAGAAACTGGGGTCAGCTAAGCAGCCAAAAGCAACCTCACATTCCTCCCCCATTACACACACACACACTGCCTGAACATTCGACATTCCAAGCCGGCAGCTCTGCAAACCTAAAAGATCCCTTGGCTCTTGGCTGGTTCTTCCCAGTTAAAAAGATGAATTTTGGCTTATTTCGTTGATTTAAAGGGATATCATGTTTTGCGGTTTTTGAAGCCCAATTTTGTGGTATTTCACAAATAGCATTTTAGACTGCCCCTATTTTGAGGCCTGGGCAAGGCCCTTATAAGGCATTAAAACGTCACTTCCAGCACTTAATACCTGCGGATTTCTGTATCTGCGGGAGTTCCAGAAACTGAACCCCCAAAGATATGAAGGGGCCACTGTATTACCACTAGCAGACCTTATTTTGATATCCATCTTTCACATATCTTCTATAAGCCTATATATTGATATATGTGATTTAAAAGAAATTCTTAGCTGCCTTGTGAATCAGTTTTGATTAAAAGGCAGGATTATGGTTAATGGCTTGTATCTGAACCTTTCACTTGTGTAAGGGGCCTCACACTTGTGTAAGGGTGCTAACGCAAATATTTTGTGACAGAAACCCAAGCGGAATGCTTCACACTTGCATAACACGTTGCTCAAGGTGTCACATACAAAACCAAGCAACACATTGTTGTGCAATTTCTTTCACATGCGCCAGCACAACGGCATGCAGAACAGTGAAATGCCATCATATTTTTGCATGTGCTCCATAGGATACTACCCCAATGTTAAAGTTAACTCCAGTGCCATCCTGCAAAAGCCAGAAGTTATTTTGAGAGTGATAAACATCACTTTACTACACTAAAACTAGCCAAAGTGGCAGATATAACTAGGTTTGCTACATCTAGAAACTTTATGTGCATGTATGTGAGCTTAGCAAGTTTCCCCCCCCCCCCACATTATTTCACAGAAGAGATGTCATGAAAATACCTCGCTGGTAGTTTTCAAATGGTTTTGTAGGTTCATATTTGGATGCTTGATTTGTAAATTCGCACTGGGATGCTTGATTTGTGGATTCGCATTGGGATGCTTGATTTGTGGGTTCGCATTGGGATGCTTGATTTGAATTGTTTCTTCCTTTTTTCATAAGTGGCGGAAGGCTTCTCATACGAACAATCTAGGAAAACAAAAAAATCTTACTACCTGTAAGATTTCTCTTCACTCTGAAATTTTCAGAGAATCATCTGGAGAAGAATGGTGAATGTTTGTTGAGATGTTCCATGTTCTGCCTTAGATTTGTTTTACTTCTTATCACTTTAAAGCAGCTGTCTCCAAATCGTGGACAGCTGTATGCGGGAAAGGCTTTCCCATTGGGAGTAGCGTGGATTGTTTGTTGTGCTGCTACTGCGAATGCTCTGGGTAGTCACGTATATCATCACTCACACTAGCAGGCTGTTCACCCGGATTTCCAAGTAGATGCGACTACCCAGAGCATCTCTCTGGGTAGTATGAGTGGAATTTGCAACAGAACGATCTGTGCCACTCACGGGGAAGGCTTTCCCTGTACACCAGATCTGGCCTGAGGGCTGTAATTTAGAGGTCCCTGCTTTAAAGAACTGTTCAACTACCAAGGACTTTCACATGAAGAGCCCAAGAGAATAAACACAATTAACCACAAACTAACAACCCTAACCCTAACCTATCCTGGAACAGGCGGGCGTGCACAGTATCCAGCGCACATTATAGGCAGCTGGAGGCTGCCTCGGGGTAAGCCCCAGCAGGGCTACTCTGTGTCAGAGAATACAAGCAGTACTGAATAAAAAATTGAAGTTAAAAGTTATATCTATTTGTCCTTTATTCTCTGGGCCAAGGGGTATGCAACTTTTCCCACACTTTAATTGATCTATGATTGGCTAGAATGGGGTATCAAACTCGTTTAATACAATCTCATTTCTTACAGCTTAATGATCCCAAAAACACGCATTTTTTCCCCTCACAAGAACTCAGCAGATGCAAATAACAGAAGAAAAAATATGCAAATCTTGACTACATTTTCAATCATCACACAGGCTGCTATTTAGCAGTATCACTTCACAGCTCAGCAGCTGAGTAAAGCTGCTCTGCAAAGTAATGCCTCAGCAGAAACAGGACTGCTGAAAGGGCACCAAATGATAATTGGGCTCTCACAGCACCACCTTTTTAAGCAGTGCCCACATGCCAATACATCCCTTGCAACGCAGCAGCTGATGGTGGTGCTGGGAGACCCCCAACTCTCACGGGGGCTGGATAAAGAGCTTCTGTAGGCCGCATTTTGCCCACAAGTCTTATGTTTTACTAGACACTGGCTCCAGACATACATTCATTTTCTCAGACTGCCCTTCAGTGAAGGTTGAACTGATTTAGTCACATCAGTTTTTGCCAAAACAGTAACAAAATACTGTCTGCTCCTGGAGAACCTATGAAACAACTTACAAAGTATCAGAGAAAGAAGGAGAAAGGTCATTGCCAAACGCTTGCTATGAGGTTAACTGACATTTTTAACTGCACATTTTAATTTTTAAAAAACCTTAATATTGACTGAACAACAATGGTTATGTTAAAAAAAAGAACAAGAAGACCAATTTTGGCTGAATGTATTTTCTGAATTAACAGACTTAAATGTTTCCTTACAAATATTTGTTTTACTTTTCTATAAAAAGGGAAATAAGATACCCAGTCTCTGATCAAAACTTTTCAATTCAAAAAGGTCCCTTTTGGATATCAAGTGCAGTTTTGGATATGATTTTTGCACTCAAGCACAAATTGAAGCACAGATTGAGGGGTTTTTAGACTCAGTACTAGAGATGGTTTGGAAGTTGAATTTCTATCTTCTAGGTGTGTGATCTGAAGTGGGGGGTGAGTGGGCACAAGCAAATGAATGGCAAAAACACTGCCAGAATTTTGATATTGTCACTCCTTGATGGAGAGACAAATGTTAGTTTTTAGAAATGTTTTGGTAGTAATCTCTACATGACAGAATCTAACAAAGCTCCGGGGACTTGCTTGCTTTTTCCCTACATGTTCTGCTTACTTGGATCACAACTCATCACCAAATATTTGTAACACAGCTAAATGATACTTCGGTATTTCAAACATTACTCTGAGAATAGCTCCACATTAGTTAAGACTCACTTGGGTAAGTCATTTTTGTAAGCCTCAAGCTGTTTCAGAAGTTAAATGAAAAGGATATGAGAAAACAACAGAATGTATTCTAAAGTTGTTTTGGAATACTACCCAGGATACTGGCAAATCAGTGGTTGCTGGGCACCCTGGAGCAAAGCCCTACATTGGGCCACCTAACACCATGCTGGACACTACTGCTGATGTAGGTATTGAAGTTTCCAAGTTGCACTTAGCCAGGAAGAACCTGGTTAGTGCCTGATCTGATCAATTCCTGACTCCACCTCTGTCCAGATAGGTAAAGTTAGAAACAATAAAATATGTACTGGATGAAAAGGACTGGTGAGGAGTCCAAATATAGAGAATATTCATTATAGGAAGAAACTAACAGCAGACAACACAAAATGACAAAGCAGATAAGACTGAAAGAGGAGTAACTATGCAATGAAGTTCTCAAAGGTTTAGAACTGATAAAGATAAGAAGTGTTTACTTAAATTGCATGTTCAAAACAAGAACTGCTGAAATTGATACAGGGTTGTTACAGAATTCCTAAAGCAGGGGAGCACATGTTGTCATACTATAATACATGACAGCATGCAAGAAAATGAGCGTATGCTGCACAACTTTTATGTTGTTACTTACAGTTGCTCTCTTTTCACAAAAGGCCTTCAATGCTTCTGACAAATACTGTGCAAGGTTTACTACAAGAGTTGCTTCTGCGTCCGATGTTATTTCAAAGTTATTCTATCAAAGTTTTAAAAAATGGATTTAAAAATGCAGTATTCAAATATCAGAAGTAGTTTCATTCTGTATTTTCTTCTATAAAGCACCCTCTCTTCCCAATGCCAGGGTTGCATTTAACATTTTAGTGATCTACATCCTATGGTGATTACTCAGAAGAAAATCCCTCTTCTTTCAATAGAACATACTCAAGGGTAGGTGTGCTTGGAACTGCAATTTTGGAGGACAATTTTCAGAACTAGTTCAGTGCAAAGGCCGCATCCAAAGTTAGTAAGTCCTGGCTAAGAACCATGAAATCAACAAGACAAGTTAGTAATGACAATCCATTAATTCCAATGGGTCCTAGTCAGGAGCAACTTCCTTTACACATAACACACCCCAGTCACTGCTGAAACACATTTGCATATCAAAAGTTGTTTCTATTTTAGACAAGCACCTCCTTGGTAAAATGAATTATATAGCTATGTAAGTCAACATATCAGATACAGAAATTAAATCCAAAGATGCATATAAATACAAAGTGTTTTCTATCACAAATGTTTTAAAAAAATCTTTCAAATAAATGTTAAGAAAAAGCAAAAACTTGTAGCAAGGTTCATCTATATCCTTCCAAGATCTTTATACCAATACAAATTCATAGAATGTGTCACCCAGAAAACCCTTGCAAAAGCCCTTCCTTTACCATGTATTGCAGAGCGTTCTTTTTCCGGACTGGATTATTCTGTAAGAAACAATAAAAAGATATGGCTGAATAAAAGACGTCTCGAAGTGATGCGAAAAAAAAGAGATCCCATGCTCTGTCTGCAAAAATCCCTTCGTGGGTATGGAGGATAATATAACATTATTAGATTGGAGCATCACCATCAAACTCCTGTTAGAGGAAAAGTTCCCAAACTTTGTAGCCCTGCAACCAACCTCTAAGGTGGGTTGTGAAGCTCCTGATGGTGCTGGAGGCTTTTCCTGGCCCAGGAACCCATTCTGCAGTCCTCAGAAGCCACTTCTGCAGGCTTCTGAGGGCCATTCTGAGCTCTGCAGGGTGGATCACCGAGTTGGGAGAGGCCTTGGGATGTAATGGGACTTCTGGAATGGTTCCTAGTTGCAGCCAAGCCAGTACAAGGGTGGGCGGGTCCAGATCGTAACCCACTATGCTTGGGCTCACAACCCAACAGCAGGACTTACACTTTTGGAAGCGCTCCTTAGGGGCACATTCACCCTGGAAAAAAGGTATTGCCCATGAATGGCAATGGAGTTTTTGGAGACAAATGGAGAGGGATGAGCTAACTAAACCCTATGAGCTAGGAAACATGTTAATAAAAAGGGGAATCCAAAAAGGTAGAAAGATTTCATTGATCCCAGACTGGCACATATCTTGGGTTTTTCATGCAGTGATCTTCCGTTCTATACATGATCAGAGGTATTTCACTATACATGATCAGAGGTATTTCACATGTATAAGTTCCAAATGATGTGAGACCAGAATACTTAAAACTGCCAATCCCCCAAGATCAACAGAGAACTTTCTTGTAGGTTCCACCAGCAGCAGAGGTTCATTGGGTATGAGAAGAAATATTCCTTCTTTGCACTGGCACCCAGATTATCTCTTTCGATAGAAAGCAGACTCCATCACTCCCACTGTGCCACTGGCAAGTAAAAATATTTTTGTTCTGTTGTAGCCTAAATTTATATTTGTTCTGTCCCTTATGGATTTTTTTCTTCATTTTTTCTGGTGCAATAATGTCTGATGTGGGATTTGTTGTTAATTAGACAGGACACAAATACTAAGTAAATAATTTGTAAATAACTAACTACAGGCATCTATATTAACCCAAAGCAAGCGTTTACAGGAATATGCACAGAGATTATACCCTGGACTATATATTGTCAGAATATTTCCAATGGCCTGCATTATCTGTGGGGGTTCTGTTACAGGAACCCCAGCGAATAAGGAAAACCGTGGATGGTCAAATCTGTGGTTTTCCAGTCTGCCTCCACCCTCCAAACCCGACTGGAGCTGGGTTCTGGTCAGGTTCAGAGGCTCTTCTGCGCCCCGCAGATGCCACACGCATCCATCCATAGCCTCTTCTGTTATGTCCAATATATCTATGTTTTATATAAAACCAAGTCCTCCAGCTCGGCCATCTTGGCTTGGCCTTTTCCGAGCTTGGCCACCTATTCTCTCCTACCATATAATAATTTCCAAACTGTAACCCTTTCTTGTGGATGACTTAGTTCATTTTTACTCTCATTCCTGATTTGGCCTGAATCAGATTCTGTCCATCCATCCCATGTCAGGTTCTACAAGGGATGAGTTTAAAAGTAGCTCTGTGACTTTTATGATATTAAGTGCCAGCAGTCTGGTTCCATTTCTGTTCAAGTAGAACCTATCCCTTTTGTATAGGCTAAATTTATCCCAAAATGTTCCCTAATAAAGCCAAATCCCTACTCCCAATACCACCATCTCCTGCACATATTGTGGGAATTTCATCTAATAAATGAAAGTAAGAACATTAAACAGCCTTTAACACGTACTGCAGAGAACCCTATAGCACCGTGATTGTATTGAAATAAGATCCAAATATCTTTTACTTCTCTGAATAGGGCATATGTATGAAATAGTATGCATTTAATATATACATAGTAAAGACCAGTGGCATATTCAGGAAGGAGTCAACTCTTGCATTCTACTGAAAAGAAAAAAGAAAAAAGTTTCAGGCACTTACCTTAGGCTTGTGTAGAACTCTAAAAATAAGATTTACAAACAACATAAAGAGTGTGTCAAATACTTTTTTCTATACATTTTTATTTATTACTTCATACAAACAAAACTTGAACACATAAAATTACTCATAAATTACCACAAGCATATAGTATATCATTTTCATAAAAAACAGGAGTCTAGTCTTCATAGTACAAAATATGGACTTTCAACGAAAGAATGTGTCATAAATACCTTGAAGTGAACACTATTTTAAACTTATTACAAAAACGATAAGGGGGTCAAACAGGGATGTGTTTTAGTGCCAATACTTTTCAATCTTTATATTAATGATTTGGCAAGCCATCTAGCTAAAATTGATTCCCACTGTCCTAAAGTTGGCCAACTCCCTGCGCCAGTACTACTATACGAGGATGATATGGTTCTTATCTCACGTACAAAGATAGGTCTAAAAAGACTGGTAAAAGCATGTATTCAATATTTATTAGACAACAAGTTGGTGCTGAATTTTGAAAAATCAAAGATTGTTGTATTTGAGAAAAGATGGAAACAGCACACCTAGTCTTTCAATGGTAAACTAATCCAACAGATTAAAATGTTCTGCTATTTGTGTTTAAATTTTCATTATAACCTTCACTGGGCTGGGCATCATTCACTAGATGTGAAAATGGCTAGGACCACTTCTCTACCTTTTCACAGATTTATTTTTTTTACTCGTCGGTGCTTGTTTGTTCCTGCTGTCTTAAAAATATTTAGAGCCAAGGTAATCTCCCAGCTACTATACGGGGTTCAGATATGGATCTCAGCTTTCAATTTGGAGGTTGAGAGGGTACAATATAACTTTTTATACAGCATAATGGGAGTACCTCACTGCATTGCTTATTCAGCACTTTGCGGAGATGGGACAGATACATTTAAAGACTCAAGCTTGGGCCTGCTTTTTAAAATATTGGATGCACCTCTGCTATGTGTCTGATAAATCTCCTCTGATCAGAGCTATTCTGTCTGATGGAACCAACTCTAGGGAGGTTAACCTTTTTTTAGGTAAGTTACAATCACTTGGACTCTCCCCAGACATACTGGGCTCTTCACCGCTGACAAAAGCCATAGAAATAATGTTGAAAGGGCTCTAAGACTTCGAAGGGCAGGCCCTCTGTGCAGAAGCAAGAGGACCTTGTTCACAATATGCTCTTTCTCTCCCATTAAAGTATGCCTGTTTACCCAGGTATCTTTATTCCACTGACAACCCACAAGACCGGAGGGTCTACACCTTGGTGAGATGCAATGCTCTACCCTCCAATGTAGAGCTCTACCCTACCCTTTCGCCTGCTATAAAAGTGGCCCAGTAAGGAGTAGGGATCACCTTTGTAGTTGCTCCTGTAAAACGTTGGAGGATATCCTGCATATTTTGTATTATTTGTATAGTGATCTCTGATTGCAGTTGTAATAGCACTTTCCCCCTGTTACTATGGATTGAGTGGAGAGTAATGTTTTATTATTGGCCTCCAACTCTGATTTTATAATTAAGCATACAGCTTCATATCTCACAGCAATTATCCAGTGCCACCTGACCCTTTGAAGATAGATGTAAATACTAATGTTTTAATTTGAAGGACTATAACAGTTTCTTGTATTAATAGCAACATGTTTGTTCTAGCTTCTAAGTTTTATGCTCAGACTCAAAAGTTTTAAAATCTCTTGTTGATTTGTAGTGACTGTAATATTTATTTATGCCAGTAAAGGTCAAAGTCAGTAAGTACAAAAATACTTTCTCATAATACGATAGCAACACACACACACACACAAGCTGTCCCAAATGATAAAACTAAAACAAACAGGCCTTGAGTCAAGAGAGTTGGGAATCTATCTGTACCGCAAACCTGAATCACCTCTATAGAAAATTTATCTAGACATATACAATGCTCTTAGTTATGACCCATGGACCATGAAGAATCACACAACAGATACTAATGCAGTTAATCTAGATCTAAACATCCCTAAGAATCAGATATTCAACATACAAGAGCTGAGTAATTCATGTTCAAATAATGCAGAAAGGGATGATGATCCTATGGGCTCTACTTAACAAAGTGTGAGTGTTAAAAAAACAAACACACCCATCTTCTTAGGTTATGGGTCATCCATCAAGTCCTAACAGGAAACAACCACATATTATAGTTGCTTTAAAAAGTGTGTAGATTAATGGTCCATACACAGGTTTTTCAAATTGCATATTTCAAATATTTTTGGAGTACTATAACCGAAAATATGTTTGAATGCTTGCATGGGGCAGTTTTTCAGAGAAATATAATTTGGGGAGGCAAACAACCCATTAAAATAGCTGGTTGGTCTTGTTTTACTGAGAAAAGCCATACAACAGCAGAGGCCCATAAGTGGTACATGCACAAGACAATCAAATCATTACAGGCCTTTGTGCAGTCATACGTTCACAACACCAGCACCTGGTGAGCAGACAACCCCCAACCAGGGAAAGCAGAATTCCATTAGGTATGACCCAACCCAAGCCACCAGACATAGCTGCTTTGGTGGCTAGCAAAAGCAATTGCAGCCTTTATTCAATAAAAGGGGCCAGGTTGTATCCAGCAGTTCTGCATGACAGTGCAAGGGAATAAGAAATTGGGTTTTTTTTGGGGGGGGGGGGATGAAGGGAATTTTAAAAAAACAGATTAAACTGTAATCAAAGTGTTAGGAACGTGGGAACACTTTAGGGTTAGGGATGTCAATGTTACTGAGTCATTAGGGAACAGTGACCATGCTGCGATCTGTTTTGCCATGCATGTTGGGGGGTAGTGTGCCAAATAAATCTGATACAAAAACCCTTGACTTCCAGACTTCCCACAAATGAGGAAACTAGTTAGGATGAAGTTAAAAGGGAAGGTGAAAAAAGTCCCAACACTTGAGAAAGCATGGAGGTTGTTTAAAATAATAGTAGTAGAAGCCCAGGGGAAGTGTATCCCACAAAGAAAGAAGGGCTCAGCTATATGCAAGTGGGTGCCAGCATGGGTAAAGTTAGAGAGGCTGTAAAGAGCAAGGAAGCTTCCTTCCATAAGTGGAAGTCTTGCCCAAATGAAGAAAATAAAAAGGACCATAAACTCTGGCAAAAGACATGTAAGAAGATGATATGCGAGGCCAAGAAAGACTTTGAGGAACGCATGGCTAGCAACATAAAGCGGAATAATAAAAGCTTCTTTAAATATATTAGGAGCAGGAAACCTGCCAGAGAGGCAGTTGGCCTGCTGGATGGTGAGAGTTGGAAAGGGGAGATAAAAGGGGACTTGGAGATTGCAGAGAAATTAAATGAATTCTTTGCATCTGTCTTCACGACAGAAGACCTTGGGTAGTCACCACTGCCTGAACCGTCCCTTTTGACTAGCGAACTAAGTCAGATAGAAGTTAAAAGAGAGGATGTGATAGATTTAATTGATAAATTAAAGATCAATAAGTCACCGGTCCCAGATGGCATTCAACCAAGAGTTGTTGTTTTTTTAAGTTTTATTAGTTTATAGAACATTATGGATAAGGGTAGGGGTTACAGAAACAAAGGGGATAGGTTCACAAGGGTACATACAAAAGGTAACTGATGTCATGTATCCAAATAAGTCTTGGCTAGCTAGTTATATTCCATTTCTTACAACTTCAAAGGCTATTGTCTATTAAATCAACTATATCTATATATCTAGTATTAACCAAGAGTTATTAAGGAGCTAAAGAATTAGGTTGCTGATCTCTTGACTATAATAAACAACTTGTCCCTTAAAACTGCCACGGTACCAGAGGATTGGAGGATATCAAATGTCACACCAATCTTTTAAAAAGGTAGGAGGGGGGACCCAGGAAGCTATAGGCTGGTCAGCTTCACATCCATTCCAGGTAAGATGGTGGAAAGTCTCATCAAAGACAAAATCCTAAACCATATAGAAGACCAAACCTTGCTGGGGGAGAATCAGCATGGATTCTGTAAGGGTAAGTCTTGCCTCACAAACCTTTTGGAATTCTTCGAAGAGGTCAACAGGCATGTGGATATTGGTGAATCAGTATATATTATATATCTGGATTTTCAGAAAGAATTTGACACAGTCCCTCACCAAAGGCTGCTGAAAAAAACTTTATAGTTAGGGAATAAGAGGTCAGGTCCTCTTGTGGACTGAGAATTGGTTGAGGATCAGGAAGCAGAGAGTGGGGATTAATGGGCAATTTTCACAGTGGAGAGATAAGAGGTGAAGAGCGGTGTGCCCCAGGGATCTATCCTGGGACCAGTGCTTTTTAACTTATTCATAAATGACCTGGAAACAGGCATAAGCAGTGAGGGGGCCAAATTTGCAGATGACAGTAAACTTTTCCAGGTGGTGAAAACTAGAAAGGATTGTGAAGAGCTCCAGAAGGATCTCTCAAAACTGGGAGAATGGGCATTAAAATGACAGATGCATTTCAATGTAAATAAGTGCAAAGTAATGCATATTGGAGCAAAAAATCAAAAATTCACATATCGGTTAATGGGTTCTGAGCTGTCAGTGACAGACCAGGAGAGAGATCTTGGACAGGTCGATGAAAATGTCGACCCAGGGTGCAGCAGCAGTGAAGAAGGTAAATTCCATGCTAGGGATAATTAGAAAAGGGACTGAGAATAAAACAGCCAATATTGTATTGTATTGCCATTGTACAAGGCAATGGTAAGGCCACACCTAGAGTATTGCGTACAGTTTTGGTCTCCACATCTCAAAAAGGACATAGGGGAATTAGAAAAAGTACTGAAGAGAGCAACCAAAATGATTACTGGGCTGGGGCATCTCCCTTATGAGGAAAGATTACAGCTTTTGGGGCTCTTCAGTCTAGAAAGAAGGCGCCTGAGGGGGGACATGATAAAGACATAAAAAATTATGCATGGAGTGGATAAAGGGAATCTCTTTTCCCTCTCACACAATACCAGAACCAGGGGACATCCTCTAAAGCTGAGTGTTAAGAGAGTTAGAACAAAACAAAAGAAAATATTTCTTTACCCAGCGTGTTATTAGAATGTGGAACTCCTTGCTGCGAGATGTGGTGATGGCGTTGGGCCTGGATACCTTTAAAAGGGGATTGGATAGATTTACGGAGGAAAACTCCATTACAAGTCAGAAGCTATGATGGGTATTGTCCAGTCTGAGATTAGCTGGTTGCTCATCATGAGGCCTAAGTAGGAATTTTTTTCTGTCATCCAAATTGGTCATGGATGGCAGTTTTTTTTTGCCTACCTCAGATTGATTGGGGGGGGATGGGTGTTCAATAGATTACATGATTTACACTTGTGCTTAATAAAGTTGAACCCCAACCTCAGCCTGGTGTCTTCCTTGGGGGTGGTGCAAGGGTAATAGACTACTTTAAAATGCCAGATGCAGGGGAGTGGCAGTATCTGGTTGTCTTGTGTGCTCCCTGAGGCATCTGGTGGGCCACTGTGAGATATAGGAAGCTGGACTAGATGGGCCTTTGGCCTGATCCAGCAAGGCTTTTTCTTATGTTCTTACTTTGCAAAACTACAAAAGTTCCACTCTGTAGTGTGAATTGACGACCCATATTACAAGACAACTTGGCTCATGGTATCCACGGGGAATCCGTTCCCAGACTCCCTGCAGATACAACAATCTGTGGATGCGGAAAGCCCTCAAAGAACCATCTGGACATGAGGTGTTATGAGGCACAAAGAGGTTGCACAAGGCCTTGCAAGACTTTTTGGAGTCTTGGCAAAACCAGAAGTGCCTTTCAGAGGCCTCCAGAAGGCTTCTAAGGTCTAAGGAGGATGTGCACTGCCTTCGCATGCCTCAGAACACCTCCTGGACAGCACTTCCAGTCACATCTGGGAGGTCTCTGATGCCCATTAAATATTATTCTTATTCTGCTGTCGGTGAAATGACAGCAGCAAGAAAATGCAGGAGTTTCTACAGAGAATTATCTGACCCATAGAATAGAAATTGTATGGAGACAGTGGCGGTCCTGAAGGGGGGGGGGATCACATCCAACCGGCTGTTGCCCCTCCAAGTAATTGCAGTGACGTCGTCATATTCTCCCCTCCCTGGCACTTTGTGTTATGTGCATGTGTGCAAGTGGGCAGAGCTGCTTCAGCCGCTCACCTGCCCTGTTTGGAAACGAAGCTAGCTTCATTCAGGTGGGAGTTTGTTCAGGCGGAGGAAGAGGATGGTGGCAGGCAGGTGGGTCAGTTTTACTTCCTGGAGCTCTCCCTTGGCACATAGCTAGAGCTGCAGGTGAGGGGACAGGCAGGGAAAAACAGCTGGCCCTTGGAGTGGCAAAAAAAAGGTGTGAAAGGAGCGCAACGTAGGGGGAGAGCAACCTCAGGGTGCCAAGTGGGAACTGGGTATGATTTTGCTGCCCCTCCCCAGCTTTGTATCTGGGGCATTTGCCCCCCTTAGGAATGCCACTGTATGGTAATATAAGTTAAGTCTTATTGTGATTCACTTTTTTTGTTACTTACTTTCCTTTCCTCTTTGCTGTTGCAGCTAGAAAATAAAATTAGAAAGACTATTAGAGGATGTTATAGAGAACTGTGTAATATCCAAGGGAGCACTTGTGAAATACCACAGATATTGTTTATATGAATTGCACTCTATTCATTCACACATATTGTCTCTCCCTTTCCACTGGTGCTGAAAAAATAGGGATTGTCTTTCACTTATGAAATGACACCAATTACCAGAATGTCCAACCAAGTGCAGTAGGATTTCCCATCCTCCACATCCAACGGATTGGAGACTTCAGAAATACTTCAGAAAGAGGTCTAGAGGCATCCAGACCACTTTTGAAGTTCCTAGCCATAATAAATATTTTAAAAAATGATACATGAAAGCAAAGTATCCCCCCCCAAAAAAGTAAAATCCAATTTGTGGCTCAGACCAAATGGCTCTCCTGGTCCTAGACTGCAGCTCTAGTACATGGTGGAAAATGAAGCCTCATGCTACTTGCTTTCCCTCCCATAACAGCAGACCTTCCTTCTCTATCCCCATAATGGCAGCAGAGTAAGCAATTTTCCTTCTCTCTCATGATAGGTGAGATGCATTATACCAAGGAGAAGAAATGGGTAGGCTGCCATTTCTGCAGATAAAATGAGCCATGTGGTAACATCGCTGTTCTACCTCAAAGTGGACTGAAGTCACTCTTCTACTATTGTCTTGTTTTTTTCATTTCTATCATGCACATTCAAAGAGCTAAGAATTCTGACACGGCCTCTTAGCAGCTTACTGTCCCAGCTGTTTCAAACTGCCTCTCCTTGGTTCTTTGGTTCCCAAAGCAACCAGAACCAACTTGCTTCTCTTCCTCTTTCCCAGAAGGTTCACTCCTAAGCATGCTCAGTGTTTCAAGCTAAGAGATGACATCATAACACCAGTGTCCAAATTTTATTTTTACTTCACGGCTAATTTCAGATCTACTGCCTTCACCCACAGGAAGTACTTCATCCAATTACTAAGTTACTAGCAGGTTACCAATAAGTTATCTGCTATTTACATACAGTGTTTAATAATTCTGAAAACACTGCCCTTAACTATTCTGCAATTTACCAAATATAGACTTAAGTCATTTCGTGCCAAATGTATTCTCTCTGTAGTCTCAATATTAGGTACACTATCTTTCTCAAGATAGAACTAAGAGTCCCAGAAATTACAGAAATATATATAAGTTCAAAACATGAACCTACACCATCTTATTTTATTTGTTTACAACAGCAAAGATTCCAAATATTTTCAGCTGAATCCCAGTTCCCCAAAATATAAACAATCAAGTAACTGAGTAATCTCTGCATATATATTTGAAAGGATGTAGTCAATGGAGCTAACTAACTGGGAACGTGTGCAGGGTAGGAGAACATTCACACTTAACTTAGCAGTAAAATGGCACTCCCAAAGAAAGATGCAGGCTGTAGGTGTCATATGTGCCCCATACCTGAGGGGAGTTACAGGCTGGAAGCCCCAGGGTTAGAGCCTCAGCTGGGCCTGGCAGCAGCAGCTTAGCCTGCAACATAGCAGCAAAAGGCCTGAACCAGAGGCCTGAGACGAAGTCCTGAGTTACATAGCAGGTGTTGCCTAATTGCCTGCTGGTGTACTCCAGACACAGGTGCTGATGATGAGGCAAATCTGCCCAGTAACAGGATTCTATTGGTCTGCCTGGGTATATAAGGAGAGGCAGTTGCCGCTGGTGGGCGTGGGTTAGGAGAAGGAGATCAGAGGGATGCTCTGCCAGTTTGTAGTTTGATTTATGCTTGTGTGGACCTGTGGTTCATTGAACCTGAGCTATAAGTTTATACTTGGATGCTCTGTATTATGCTCTGCACACATCTGGTGAATACAAGTTGGTAAAAGGGCGCTACGCTGTGTCGGCCTCATTTGTCCTTGAAGTCTGGGAACTGAGCCAGTCCAGCTATCTGTTTGGCTTTTAACTTCCACGCACTTTGAAAGTAGGTTGCCCGTGCGCATTATCCTCAGGCTGCTAGAATATCTCTGGCAGCAGGAAAGGATTTGGCAAAGGTCACCTACACCCCACAGTTCTGAATCCATTGAAAAAACTGGAATTCAATATCTCTGGAGGGGAAGAGAGGAAGCACACGCAACTTTATCTTGGGCACTACTACCTGTAATGGCATGTCTTCAGCTTGTGGGATAAATGCAGCAAGTTGTGCATGTTTAACTCATACACACACTCTCTTAAAGCCCCCACAAAGATAGGATCCTGAAATGGTCCCACACTGTGATGGTCTGGGTAAAACTGGAGGTGGAAGCAAATTCGCAATCCTTCTTTGGCCCTGAAATCCTTGTGAGCACTGAAACTCAAAACATAGAGAAAATAAGGAAAGCCTTATTTCTCTCTTCACTCTCTCCCCTTGAGATTTCTCCAATTTTGTAAGAGATGCATTAACTAAACAGAAGTAACTGAATAACCCACCAACCCTAAGCGGGGAAAAGGGGAAGATGCTAAAACAAGCAGCCAAGATATAGTAAGGGAAGGCAAAGGCTTAGTTTAGAAGTAGTAGAATACATTTTTTCACAAGTCTGCAATTGTTTTATTTGAATATGTAATCAATAATGACAATTTCCCTTTGAAGTATTTCCAGTTAATGCCCATCACATAGCCTGCCAGCGTTTATGAAGTTTATTCACTGTTTGCAAATTCAGATTATCTGAATAATGCACCATCTCATGAAGCAGCCACACGCACACGAACTACGGAGTAACTGTACAGGCAAATGCAACTCTCTGCCACATGTACCGTACATAAGTGGAACAGATGCATGTGCACAAAATACATTTACAGTGTAAACCCTCAGCCTGTGTTTGACCACTAATGTATCATGAGGTATGACATAATCACAGAGCAATACTGAGAGGTTTTCAAAAGATTAGTCAATGTACGAACTGAAGGTTTACACAATGCCGCTAGTGTAAAGTTTCCTTTAACAATAATTGGGTAACCTTCAACTGATCCAATAATTCAAGTATGAAGAAAGCCTCTATGGCACAATTATTACGATTTAATTCATGGTTATTATCAGAAGCTATAATTATCTCAAAAGCTTCTACATTAAAAAAAATCTTAACATTGAAGAAATGAACATTTGATTAAAAACACTAACAAAGACTCAACTGCCACTTTGTATTTCCTAGCCACTTATGTATCTAGTTATTAGAAACTCAATCTGTTTTAAAATCAATATATTAACATACTGAATTTTTACTTACAAGGAATGCAGTACCTCTCAAAACTTTCACACTAGGAAAAAAAGGAAAAGGTCAGATTAAATTCAATTCTGGATAAAACTAAAATCAAAGATTAAAACTTTTTTTAAAAGTCACCAGAACTCCTGTAGCGAAAAAGATAAATGTGAAAAACGTTCTCTTCTGTATATCTGCACTTTCTTTGGAGATTACATCGGACTGGAGCATAATTTCTTATTCCCACAGAAAAAAACCTATTGAAAGAAAACACTATAGGTGGAGCTCTTATTCATGGATGCCAAAAACTGCAATAAATGAAATCCATTTAAAAAACAAAGACATCCCTTTAAAGACAAAGGCATCCCAGTCAGCATTAAAAAAAAGTTTCTCTTATCATAGCAACAAGGCTTAGAATAGATTAGTATCCATTCATCAATTTGCTCTAAGATAGGACATCTCCACTTTGCCCTGGAGCAGGGCAAAAAAATGCAAAATTCCTCCAATGGGAGGAACCAACAACCCCTACAACCCCTTAGAGTGGCACGGCTGGTTGGAGAAGTGGCAGAGCAGGGAATGTATAGCACAGCCCTGCATAGCCACTTCTCATTCTCAGGAGGGCCAAGGCCAATGCCTGGGGCATTTGCCCACATACCCTCTCTCAGGTCCACCAATGAGAGGAACCACACTGCAAAACGTCAGGAGCTTTAGGCTCCCCCTTTAGGCTCCCAGTGGTGGATGAAACCACTCCATTGGAGTGTACTTTCAAGAAAGTTGGTGGCCCTCTCTTAGGCAACCAATAAGATAGTTTTAGTTAGCCAATGAGTCAGACACCGGGTAGAAACATGCTTGCCTTTGTGGGACCCCTGTACCAGATAATAAGCCTGGCAAATCATCACACTGTTTCCAACTGACACCTT
Source organism: Lerista edwardsae (assembly GCA_029204185.1). Lineage (NCBI taxonomy): Eukaryota > Metazoa > Chordata > Lepidosauria > Squamata > Scincidae > Lerista > Lerista edwardsae. Next base: position 1,442,000 of record JAJKFI010000080.1, read on the forward strand.
AGATTTTTATGAAATTTGGGGTACTTATTTGTCCTTTGGTGTAATGCAAAAATACCAATTTTTAGTGGCCTATGTTTATTATTTGAAATTTTATAGCTATGTAAATGTTTAAAGTTTTATCAAAAATGGCATGCTAGTGACACTTTAACTAGTTATATATCTGACACCAGTTGAGATGGAGTTGGGAGTTGTCTTGTTTTAAAGTGCTTTTCATGAGCTTTCATATGATATACCACACAATGGCTTTATTAATTTCTTAATTTTTTAAAATTCAATTTTAAATTTTAAAACAATTATCAAAAACTGAATTTTTTAAAATTTTGGAAAAAATCTCAATTAGTTGAACTTGTGCCTAACAATGCCCAAACTTTTTTTGGGGGGGGGGAGATGATGGGGTGATAAGATATGAGAGATAAAACATATATATGGTCAAGAGAAAATAGAATTTTCAAGTTGAACTTAATTTTTCAAACTACAATATAATTCTTGTACAGTATTTCTGAATGTTGTTTCCATGAATATTATTTTTCTCAGTCTGTTCTGACTGATTTACATAAAACTGCTGCAACTTTCTGTAGCCAGAAAAATGCAAAATGGAACAAGGCAGAATAATATTGGTCATTGGGCAACAGCACCATTACCCCCTCTTCCCACTATACTGTTCGTGGCTCAGTCTATCTACAGAGTTTGTGAAGACACTTTGTTTCTGTTCATTTGTTGATAAATATCAATAATTGTGAATATGATGGGATTATTTGATGATGTTGAGAACATGAAGAAATTTTAAATTGCCTTTTTAAAAATTAAAAATATAATTAAACCCATTGTGTTGTACAGTATGTCGTATGAAAGCTCATGAAAAGTTTTAAAACGAGACTGGTTGAGATATAACCAGTGCCTGATGTGCAGCTAGTTAAAAAAATCACTAGCATGGCATTTTGTGATAAAACTGAAAATTTAGACTTAAATATATATTTTTCTCTGTGGGTTTAAAAATGCATTTCTTCAATAACTATGTAGGGTTCTTAAGTATGATAAGCTTCATCAAAATCTAAAAAATGTGAGGTAGAAACAATATTCTTAAATGTGATGATTTCACACAGAATGGCCCACCTGCTGTCTGCCTGACATTATGTTATTCTATGAACACAGGAGGAAGAAGCTCATTCATCATCCAACCTGGATACAAATATATTTTATTATAAAATGATGTTTTAAAAGTTTGCAACCCAACAGCCCTAAAATTAACTTGTGAGGAAAGGAAGCTGAGATGCAAGTCAGGTCTAGAACTGTGCTCACTTACTCGGAGCAAACAAAAAGAATAGGATCAGGCTGTAAGCCTGCAATCTTCAGGGCAGTTTCTTTGACGTATTTTTCAGTTAAATCAGTCATATTTACATTGAAATAAACATACTCAGAATTGAAGTTAAACACAACATTAAACATGTATCTGATTTTATTTTAAATTTCCGTACTTTAGACCCACACTGTTAAAACTGGGTCCATCTCTTGACTTAGGCAACTTGTGAAGTAAAAATCAGAGTGCCAATGCTGCCAAACTGAGTAGGACAGGTTGGGATAAAATCTCCACCAATTTTAGATATCGCCTACCATAGCAAAAAAATCACGAGGCACCAACCCTTGTCTCTTCCAAAATGGCAAAACATATAGGCTAAATGTCCCATGTAGACAAGGAGGGATTTCTCCAGAACAGGCAAACCAGCAATCTTTAGAAGAATTCTTCTACTCATACAAATAAGAAATCAACTTCCCACACACTGTTCCAAACAAAAGCTTCACATGAGCACTTTCCTCATACCAACAAGGTGCCAATGCCCATGTTAAAGTCTTTCAAGGTAAGGTCCCCAGTCTAGAACTGAGGCTCAGAGGATGCATTTCCTTCATGAATTGCATGGGTGCCCACAAGTCCCAGCAATGTTAAAAGGAACTTATCAAACCATTTTCATTGCTTGAAAGCTTTGAATATACTAAAGTTTAAGAGCTTTATTTATTAATTCTGTATCAACTTCAAGTGACTAAAACATTTCTAATACATTAAAAAGCCAGATTGGATTATTTCTCATATAATTATCACAGTATAACCAGCTCACCTTATAGTTTTTTAAACCTTCTTCCTTTTCAATATGTCTTGCTGCTCGCCTAAGATATATAGCTTTGTCTTCATTTGGTATCCTTTTTACTTTATCTGGATGATGTTTCCTCTGCCAACAGAATGGAACTACAGGTCAACAACCTTATAGTTCAACTCATTTTTTATAAGCTTACCCACTCTCAAAGATTTGGAGACAAGAAAAAATGAAAGCAAAGAGTTAAATATGCATTGAGCTATCACATATCTTTCCAGTACATTTGACTCAAGTGGCATTGAGCAACCTTCCACTTGCTCCCTCCTGAGACCAAATCCACTGAGACCTCTACTAGCCTGGTTTCTTCTCCCTGGGAAAACAGTTCCTTCCACCTCCATATGCACAAAACTTAGAGGAGCAATATCACTTCCATAAGTAGGGATGTGTTTTGGTGATATTTTTTTCCAAAATTTCCTGATTAAAATAGCAAATTGTGGTGTTACGTGTTTTTATTCTACACTCTCATTCCAAGTTCTCATTTTTATTAATTTTTTATGCTTGAAAAACATACTAGATAGTTGATACAGGTAATATAGCGTCAGCAGATGCAGCCACAGTATTATTTCTAATTAGAAAAGTAATTTATTTTAATTTCTGGAAAATATCTTAAACACCAAAATGTGGTCTTTTGTGTTTTTTATTCAAATATTTTAACCCTCAAAAGGCAGTGCTTTGTGTTTTTATGGAGTGTTTTAACAAAACAAAAACCCACCCCCATCCATAAGATATGGGATACTCCAAAGTTAAGTGTGCTCACCTCAGTTCTTCATCACAACACCCTAAGCCCATTTACAGTATATGGCAAACCAAGCTACACTGAGAATCTATACATATAAAATCGAACGTCTGTTCGTACGTTTGTACATGTGTACGTACGTATATTCTGCATAGGCTTCGCAATGCCTGGACCGATTGACACCAAAGTTGGCACGCATACACGTTGCAGCCTGGCGACAAACACTGGGGGGGGATTAGACCCCCCTAGGACCCCCGGGGTGGGGGTGTGGGGGGTGAAATGTAAATATGATCGCAAACGGCCAACATCAGTGTCGAATTTGTCGTTTCCTGGGTTGCCAAGACGAGCGGCGACGCCCCCGACGCCGTTTTGACTCCAGGTTCGGCCGCTCCTCGGCTTGGGGGGGGGGGCGCGAGAAGGGGTACAAAACAAACAGTCCACCACGCCCTACTGGAACGCCTGGACCAATTGACGCCAAACTTGGCATGCGTGTGCCTTCCAGTCTGGTGACAAACACTGGGGGGGGGGTGAGACCCCCCTTGGACCCCCGGGGATGGGGGTCCAGGGGGGCCCACATGAAAATGCTCGAAAACAGCAGAAATTGGCGTCGAATCCGTAGTTTTGGGGTCGCCAAGACAAACGGCAAGGCTCCCAATACCAGTGGAGTCCAGGTTCGGGCCCCCCTCAGCATGGGGGGCGAGAAGGGGTGCAAAACAAAACGTCCGCCATGCCCTGCTGGAATGCCTGGACCGATTACCACCAAACTTGGCATGCGCACGCCTTGCGGCCTGGTGACAAACACTGCAGGGGTCAGGGTCCCCTGGGGGTGGGGGTGCACAGGGGCCCCCACGTGAAAATGGTCAAAAATGGCCAAAATTGGCATGGAATCCGTTGTTTCCGGGGTCGCCGAGACGAGTGGCGACGCTCCCGACTCCGTGGGAGTCCAGGTTTGGCCCCCCCTCGGTGTGGGGGGTGAGAAGGGGTCTGAAACAAAATGTCAGCCATGCCCCACAAGAATGCCTGGACCAATGGCCATCAAACTCGGCATGCGGATGCCTGCCAGCCTGGGGACAAACACTGCGGGGTTCAGGGACCCCTACCACCCCCGGGGGTGGGGCTACACAAGGGGCCCCCATGTGAAAATGATCAAAAACGGCCGAAATCGGTGTCAGAACCATAGTTTCTGAGGCTGCCGAGAAGAGTGGTGACACTCCCGACGCCATTGGAGTCCAGGTTCGCCCCCCCCCCCAACATGGGGGCGAGAAGGGGTGCGAAACAAAACGTTGCCATGCCCTGCTGGAACGCTTGGAGCAATTGGCACCAGTATGCTTTACAGTCTCAGGACCAACACTGCGGGGGGCAGACCCCCCCCTAGTGCCCCAGGGGTGGGGGTCCACAGGGACCCCCATGTGAAAATGGTCGAAAACGGCCAAAATCGGTGTCAAATCCGTAGTGTCTGGGGTCGCCGAGACGAATGGCAATGCTCCTGATGTCGTTTGAGTCCACGTTCGGACTTGGGATAATTTGTTGCCCAGGCAACACCGAGTGAAAAAGGCTAGTATACAGAATAAAGGAAAGTGAAGCAAATCCACTTTAAATAATAAAAATGCATAGGGAGAAATACAAAGCAACTTCTTGGTACATCAACCCAACAGAGAGAAAAAAAGGTTCTTATTCCTAATTTTAGACAAGCTTAAAAGAGCATTTTTGGAAGCAGGAATTACTCTTTTGTGATGCTTGAAAAACTTCTATGTTTAATTGCTGTTAATAATAATAATAATAATAATAATAATAATAATAATAATAATAATAATATTAAAACTAGCTGCGTTCTGCAGCTAATTGTAGTTTCTGGACTGTCTTCAGAGGCAGCCCCACAAAGAGCACATTGCAATAATCTAATCTGGATGTCACTAAGGCAAGGGTCACCATGGCCAGGTCTGAGCGACCCAAGTATGGTCGCAGCTGGTGAATCAGCCGAAGCTGAACAAAGGCTCCCCTGGCCACAGCCATCACCTGGGTGTCCTGGAGCAGTTGTGGGGCTAGGAGAACCTCCAAGCTGCAAACCTGCTCCTTCAGAGGGAGTGCAACCCCATTCAGAGCAGGACGCTAGTCCAATACCTGAGTCGTAGCCTTTGGGATCAGGAAAACCTGATCCCGGGCATTGCCCGGGTAACAAATTATCCCAAGCTTCTAGGCGACTCCGGAAACTACGGATTTGACGCAGATATCAGTCATTTTCGAATGTTTTTACATGGCACCACCTTCGCACCCCCACCCCTAGGGGTGCTAGGGGTATCGTACCCCCCCCCCACAGTATTTGTCGCCAGACACGTAAGGCATACGTGTACCACGTTTGGTGTCAATCGCTCCAGGCGTTCCAGCAGGCCATGGTGGAAGTTTTATTTTGCACCCCTTCTCAACCCCCACGCCAACGGGAGACGAACTCGGACTCCAACAGCGTCGAGAGAGTTGCCGCTCATCTCGGCGACCTCGGAAACTACAGATTCAACCCAGTTATCAGCCATTTTCGATCATTTTTACGTGGTGCCCCCCGCACACCCCCAGGGGCGCTAGGGGGGTCGTACCCCTGCAGTGTTTGTCACCAGACTGCCAGGCATACGCGTGCCAAGTTTGGTGTCAATCGCTCCAGGCGTTGCGGAGCCTATGCGGAACGAACACACACACACACACACACGTTCTCCTTTATATATATAGATGTATTCGATTATTGAGGGGGCCATAGGCACCTTAGAGACCTCACAGGGCATCACAAACTTATGTATACATCTTTTGTATGCAGATAGAAGGATGTATTTATCTTTTCATTCTAAGGAGAGGGGTACTAGTGTTACATGGAACATGTCACCAAAGAATTCAGAAGAAGCAAAAACAACGCTATGTGAATGAACTCCTTTGTATTCTTTGAGTCCCAACTGTGGAGAAAAGCCAAATACAGGGTGAGTCATATAATAATGTTCTCTGGGATACTGGCAAGCCATAACACCATAACGGTAAGGAATACGGAAACACAGCGCAGAAAAGGCTTACTGAGTTTTAAAGTATGCAGAAACCATTTTTGCAGTTCAACAGTACTTTGGTGCTCAAATTCCTCTGGGTCAAAGTGTTCATGCCACCCTGCCCCAAGATTTAATTGAATTGAAACAATGCATCACCACGGCTATCACTCAGGTGGACGAGGCAATGTGAGTATAGGCTGAATTCGTTTACAGGATAGACGTCTACAATGTCATGAAAGGTAGACAAAACCAGCGTTTATAAGTTCTGTAAAACACTTTGAACATTTCTCTTTACCATTACCTATATTATCCTATACCTTTCTGTTACAATGTAGTGGTACACCAAAATCCCAGAGACCATTATGACTGTATAAAACCCACATATATTTTACTCACTCTTTCTAGGTAAGAGCACCTGAGCAAGAGGTAAAGCCTTACAAAGATAATATATAGTGTGCCCTTGGTATCCACAGGGGATCCATACCAGGACTCCCCGCTGATACTGATTTCTGTAGATTATGGAACATCATGCGAGGCCCTCCAGGATGAGTCAGCACTCACATTTAGTCAAATCCGCAGGTGCCAAACCCGTGGATAACCTATACTACTGTATCTTAAATTTTAGCCTTTCTAGCACCCCATTTGTAAACACAGACGTACCTCAGAAGCCCCTCCCTCTTCTTTTCTCTGGGTTTCCTTAAGCACTTCCAAATGCAAATTCAGTAGTTATGCTGCCACCAGAGCCTGCAGCTAATTATACAGCCATAGTTCCCAGAAGAATGTTGCTGAGTCTTAAGATAGATGTTGAAACAAACTCATCTCATGAACTGCTGCCTGCAGACAGCTTGAAGACTACCAACTCCAAGCCCCCAAGAGGCAAGGAGGAGCAAGCAAGAGAGCAGGCAAACAGTTCCAAGCCCTTCCTTTGAACCTTTCTCCTGACAACTTATCTTAGTCCTATGACTCTGCTATTGAGCTCCAGCTGACTATTATTACTTAGCCAACTCCGTTTCTGGGTACCACAGAACTGCAGGACAAGAAAAAAGGAACTGATCCTATAAACCTATTATTCTTCAGCCTTCTGATGTTGCTCTTTATTTGCTTTTACTAAACCAGCCAATCAGTGACTAGAGAGCAAGAGTAACATGGCATCCCTCAAACTCTACCCCTCCTTCTCACAAGTCTGGATTCTATAACTTCAGCCCATTTCAAAGCGCAATCCTATATGTGCGTTGCACTGGCAAAACACTCTTGAGCCGGTCCAGCGCTGTCGCAAACGTGGTGGTGCTCAGTTGGCACAGGACCTCGCCGAGGACCTGCCAGACGTATGCTGGGGGCATAACGGGGCGGCACAGTGGGTGGCGACGGAGGCGGTGACGCACGACGGGCATTGGCCATATCCTAAACTCCGTCCCTGGCTAGGGTGGCCCCGATTTGGGCCACTGCTGTCCACATTGATCTGCTCCTGCAAAACAGCAGGAACAGATGCAAGCAGCCCCATAGGGCTGGCTGGGGCTTACCCGGGTGCAAGGGGAAAACCTCCCCTTGCCCTGCACTGCTGCTGCTTCTTGCTGGGCTTAGGATATGACCCTGATATGTCGGCCTTAGTTAGAACTGTGTTGCCCATCTCTGCCCTGACCTCCCAGATTCCACCAAGTGTTCCGAATTTCATCTGTTTGGCCAGGATACAGACTGTTTATTCTCATAGCTCTCTGTACATTCTTCTACATACTCCTTGCCAACCTGAAACATCTAAAACTTTATATCCAATTCCGATATCATTACACCATTAACAAAATTTAAGAGTGGTAACTTACAAGGTATAGTTTTCTGTGTCTTTGGCCTGTGAGATGTTCTATCATTGGCACCATCTCTGTACTAAACTCACATAGCTGGCATTCGTAGGAAGGCTCTTTCCTCCCTTTAAATCTGATCTCAATCACATATTCCAAACCTGAAAGAGAAGCAGAGCAGTGATAGGTTTAGTCCAGACAACAGAATAATTCTGTTGTGTATAGATAATATATCAGTCACTATATGTCAATATAGTTAATATGCTAATAAATGAATCCTAAGATTGTCACACCATTATATTCCTTCTACTTTTTCTTAATTTTGTCTGTGCTACCCACTAAAGGTGGTCGGGCTAATATGGTTGTTCAACCTGTGGGGAAAAGATACCTGCTGGTGTATGTGTCTGCATACATAGCATGGGACAAGTAATTGACATGACATGAGAATGGGAGATTTAAGTATTTATATACCGCCTTGTTCCATTTTTAAACTACATTCAAGGCATCTTACACAAGTAGGCCTGTCCTAAACCACTATTTTCAGTGGGTTTTTACAGTATTGTTCTGTGAGAGGCACTCACAGAATGTTCACCAGGTGTTTTCCATCCAAATGCATCCATCATCCTAGCTGTGCTCTCTACTTTCGAGATTTCATAGTAGCCATGGAGCTCAAGACGTTATCCAACTCTAGCCAACTCCTCCACATTCCACACTTTTACAGTGTGCCTTCACAAGGTCTGTCAGCAGATTCCCTCCTCTATCCACAGTCTGTCATCCAAAGTTAAGACTGCAGCTGAACCTGCTTAGCTTTCTTCAGGCAGGCACCAATTTAATTACCAGATCTTCTGCTATCTAGAGATTCTCTTTATATAAAAAACTAAGCATGGCAAAGAAAAGGCTAGGTCAGGGTTTCTCAAACAGTGGATCCGGACCTGATTATTGGTAGGTATGAAGATCAAATTGACAAGCTGATACCTTACAAGGAAAATGCATTAAGCCCTATGTAAATCAGGGCAACATCAAATATTTGGCATTGTGTTGAGGGCTGGAAAAATAAATAAATTTAAATATAAACATAAATACATTAGAGATGGAACTTAGATGAATAAATAAATGGGCTCAAAGTTCCAGAATTCCTCCAAGCACCAATACACACCACAGAAATACAGCACCCACTTTATATTAATGGACTCCCATTCCCCCCTGCCACAAGCAGCTTACTTAAATGTGCTGGAGTATATATCTCAGAACCAGTAGAACCAGAAGAAAGGAATCACCCAGAGCATGTTCTGAGGGCCGGGGAGGCCTCCCTGACCCTCAGAAAGCCATTCAAGGACTTCAGAGGGCCTAAAAACATTACCTCTGGGTCTTTAGGAAAACCAGGAAGTGACTATTTTCAGGCTTCCAAAGGCATTCTGAGGACTGGGGAGGCCTCCCTGACCCTCAGAACACCCTTTGCAACCAAGGTCAGAAGGGCCAAAGGCTCATAGGGGACCAGAGGCTTGCCATGGGTCGGGTAGAGGCTCTCCAATAGCTGCATATGGCCCCTGGGCCAGAGTTTGGAGACACCTGGCCTAGATTTTGGAGTGACCTCTCTATCCACTAGCACAGAAACATGCACTGTTTTTCCAAAATGTGTTTCTTTCCCAAAAGTGGGGTAGGGGAGTGGGTTCAACTTTTTATAGGAAAGTAAAAATACAGGCGTGAGACTCTAAAGGTCAAGATAGTTATACATGCATAAATTATATGAGAATTACAAAACACAAATCCATATGTAAGGTAACCCAGGAAGACTACGCTAAGGGCTGAGGACAGGGAAAGATGTGCAGATTTTGCAGGTTGGTGCTCTAGTGTTGAAACCATTTGAATTTCCATCTAGCCTAAACATAAAACATGTTGGATTTTAAAAATGATTTTGTCCCAGATCACACTGGTTTAAACAAAAGAACTGGGCACTGGGCAGACATCTAAAAATCTTAGATTTTTTTTGTGGGGGGGAGGGCGTTATTGCAGGCAGGCTAGAAAGAGAATTCACTTGGTGGAACAGGACAGGCTTTCCCACTTCATCACCCCATTTGATTATTTGTTTTGTTTTAATTATATATAGCCCATTTGGGGAAATTGTGCAATTTTAGTGCTTCATTCTCAGAAAAGCATTTCCTTTTTGATGATGTCACTTTAGCTATGACATCACTTCTAGGTTAATGACATCAATTAATGTTAATTGTTAATGACAGTGGGTCCTGGGTAGATTGTCATTTTAAAAAGTGGGTCCCAGTGGAAAGAGTTTGAGAACCACTGGGTTAACTCACTTTGACAAGCTATATGTCTGTATAGAAGAGCCGCCAGCCTCACCTATAGTTTAAAGTTGTATGGCCCAGATACAGATCTACCACTACAGTAAGAATAGGCTAAGTAAGCATTAGTTGTCCCCAACACATTGTATTGATTTTTTTCTGTATGACTGCTGCATGGGAGAAGTGCAACATATCCTGTAGCAACAAGAAGTTGGATGGCTATAGCCAACTCTGCATTATCTACAACAGTGGTTCCAAATTGTGGGTCTGTGGCCCACCAGTGGGTCACAACACAATTTTTGGTGAAAACTGACAGGGTTGATTAGGCTATGTGCCTCAAGGGTTAAACAACCTGCTAATGGGAGATGGTGGTGGTGGAGCATTGTTGCCCATCACCATTATAGCCACAAAGACTTGAGCAGCTGGTAAATTAACAGCAAGTGTTTAACAAACAGTCCTCCTTTTCTGCAGTGTTTAACAAACAGTTTCTCCTTTTCTGTTGAGTCAAATCAACAGATGGGAAAACCAGATGAGAAGGCTCCACCTGTACTTCGCAGCTTGCAGCCTGCGATGATTTCATCCAGAAATCTGCCTAGTCCCCTTTTAAAGGCACCTAAGCCAGATGCCATCACCACTTCCTATGGCAAGGAATCCCACAGATTAATTACCCGCTGGGTAAAGAAGTATTTTCTCTTATCTGTTCTCACAGAAGGAAAAGAACATCCCTCTATCCATCCCATGCATAATTTTGTATGTCTCAGGATGCAATCCTAACCTGGTGTTATGCCAGCACAGCGCTCTTGCGCTGGACTAGTGCTGTCACAAATGTGCCATCACGTGCATCTGTGCCACAGAATCGGTTGCTGGAATGGCGCAAGCGGCAGAGTATTCTAGATGCAGCCTTATCATCGATTTGTACAATGGCATAACATTGGCCACTTTATTCTCAGCCTCTTTAATTATCCCAAGCATGGAATTGGCCTTCTTCACCACTGACATACACTGGGGTGACACTTGCATCAAGTTGTCCACTAGCACCCCAAGATCTCTCTCCTGATCCATTGCAGATAGCTCAGAACCCATTAGCCTATATGTGAAGTTTTGATTATTTGCCCCAATGTGCATCACTTTAGACTTATCTACATTGAAATGCACCTGCCATTTGGCTACCCATTCGCCCCAGTTGGGAGAGATCCTCTTGGACCTCTTCACAATCGCTTCGGGTTTTCACCACCCAGAAAAGTTTAATATCATCCACAAACTTTGGCCACCTCACTGCTTATCCCTGTCTCCAGATCATTTATGAACAAGTAGAAAAGCATTGGCCCCAAGACAGATCTTTGGGCTTTTCACCTCTCTCCATTTTGAAAATTGCCCACTGACACCCACTCTGTTTCCTGGTCTTAACCAATTCTTAATCTATAGACACAGTTCCTGTGATCAACCAGATTCCATCCTGTTCAGGCAGGGCCTCCGAGAAAAATTTTATGAGAGGGTAAAAAGTTTCTTTTGGGTCCCTTCCCTTCTCCATTATATCATAATTTCATATGATTGTTAGATCATTATTGCTCCGAATTATGATATATAAAACTATGTAGGCTTAAACAAAATCTGTATGCTAATTTTCACATACTATATGCCAACATTTTCTGAGATTCCAGGAAATTTCTGGCTTCTCTCCTTTGGCTCCCACGCTCCCTTTTTGACCCCAGACTCGGGTGTGATGTACCTCCTGCACCTCCTTCTCATGGGCCCTGCCTTCAGGATTTGCCTTGAATGATACTTCCTGGTGCACTCCCTGAATGGGGTGGAGTTTTATCACCCAGCAAGGAAATAAAGCAGGCACCCTGGAGAAAGGATGGGGCAGTGATCAGGCTGGAGCTTGTGAGTGAGGAAAAAGAATCTGAGCACAGCAAGCACTCGCAGGTTCTTGCAACCCGTACAGCTTGCTTTGCATGCAGAAAGTTGCAAGTTAATTCCCTTGCATCTTTGTGCAGAGCTAGGGAAAGATCCATCTCAAATCTTGAAGAGCTGGTGTAGGCAACACTAAGCTAAACCAACTAATGTTCTGACTCGGTATAAGGCAGTCTCATACACCTATAGAATAAAGTAAACAAGATCGACAAGATTAATGCAAGATAGCAACATCTGCTCTCGTCCCCTCTCTGACACTAGGCAGTCAAGCAAATCTAGAGAATTCTAACTTTTGAATTTGTGAACATCATTCAGATCTAAGCAATGTAAAGATCCTCCCTCCACATGCATCACAACTCTAATAATGGGCATATTGTTAATTTAATCTGTTATTTTATAGGGATAGTCAAGAAAATAATGACTAATCAAAGTGAAAAACCTACCTACAAGAGGCTCTCCTCTATCTGGATCTTTCACAAATTCTTTCAGACTTTTTATATTTATTGGAAGTAGTTTCTTTGCTAAGGGAAAACAAATGTGTATTAAATGGGGTAATAGTAAACATATTTAGCAAACTTTCAGCTTAGTCATAAACAGAAAATATTAAACAATAAAATTGATCAGGCCAACTATTTGTACTGTTACCAGCTATGATTCTTCTTTTTGTCTATAACATTAAAGGTTAAAAACAGACTTGAATAAGTTTACAAGTGAGGAGGATAGGGAAAGTTCTTGATGTCCAGCCAAACCTATGACTGAAGAAAAGTGTAAAAGCTTGCAATCTGCTTAAACCAGCCACTTGAATGGAAGATTATAGTATGTATCTATCAGAAAGTTTCTAACTTTCTGTGGCGTGCTTCCTCCTTGCCTCCTGTGTGTGGAATGAGAATGCCTATGCAAGGCATCCTTCCATAAGCAGTTACTGTATAAGCAGAGCTTTCCTTTGAAGCATGTAAATAGCTTTCAAAATGAAACATCCAACACCACCTCCTCCAGATCTAGAACAGAGAGGGAAGTGTGGGGGTGATGAAAGTATGTGATGGAGGCAACCACAATTGTGGCCTAGAGACCAACACCAGCCAACAGCTATGAAATGCTGTGTGAATCAGTATTGTTTATTGATATTTCTTACCTGGCTCTGGTTCTTCTTCATATATCACTGGATCACCTAGGAAGATATCAATAATTATGTTTTCATATCAATACTCAATATGGCATACAAGACTACTTCTCCTTAGGGAATGATCCAATATCCTGAAGTTGTCCTCTAGGTGTCAAGCTCTTTACACATTCTGCATTTTGTGGGAACTAGTAGCTTAATCAAATTCTGTGTTTCAATAAATTAGCCCTTGCTTAGCCACCAGGTTAACACCCCAAGCAGATGAACAATTTCCTCTCTTCACAATGCAGCTCAACTCCAACTCAGAATAAGTGAAAAGGATAAAAAAATTATTTTGCCTTGTCCAAAATTTTACAGAAAGTAGTTACCTGTAGCCAATCAGCACAACTTTATTGCTTCCTTGGTAATGTTTTCCATACTGCTGTTTCACGCAGCACTTGAACATGTATCTCCTGAGTCAGTGTTTCTCAAACTGTGGCTCAGGATAAGGGTCACGAGCCAATTTCAGGTGGGTCCCCATTTACTTCAATGCGTATTTTATTTTTAATATATTAGACTTGATGCTACAATGGTATGTGATTGCATCTGGGGAAATGTTACAGATCTGTACTTTTAGCAGGCTGATATGTATATGCTTTTAACAATGATAGTTCAATGGGGCTTACTCCCAGGTAAGTGTAGATAGGATTGCAGCTTTTGGGATATTTGGGGAATTGCTTTTTAAACTGATTAGCAACTGCTTGGGAGAATTAAGAGTTTTTTAAATTTTAAATAAATGTATAAACATATACTTATTGTAAACTATTAATTTACTTAATTGATTGGATTTTGTCATACGATTTGTCAGTTTTCCTCCTTAAAGATGGCACTTCTGGTCAAGACATTTCTGATGGTCCCGGACAGACTGTCATTCTAAAAAGTGAGTCCTGGTGCTAAAAGGTTTGAGAACCACTGCTCTATTGGTAGTATTAAGGTATTTCTATTAATTTGCTGAATGAAAACACTGAACAAGATGGAGGGTGCAATCCTGAGAAGGATATAGCGCTGATGTAGCATTGTTGCGCCGGCACTACATCACTAGCGCCTACATGGGAGCACCGACCGACCCCCCCCCCCCCCCGCATCGGCACTGGGGCTCTCAGGCTGACGCTAGGAGTAGCATCGCTCTGAGAGTGCTGGCAGAGAGCCGTCCTTGTGCCAGCTAAACCCGACTGGCACAAGGGCAATTCTGGGTGGTGGGAGGGTATAACTGGGCTGGGGTGGGCAGCCCAGCCTGGGGAGGGGGTGGGGTTGAGATGCTGCCAAGGCTCCATCCCCAGGCCATGCAGCACCGATTTGGGCCGTGCAGCATTCTTGGAGCTGCGTCTGCTATACAGCAGGTGCAATTCCAAGGAACCCTATGGGGAGGCTGGAGCCTCCCCTGGGGCAAGGGCATAAATGTACCCTTGTCCCAGGGAGGCTCCAGCGGCCTCCTAACTTTCGCTGGATACAGCACATGTCTGCCAGCCTGCCTGTTCTGGTGCAAGTTAGGATTGCGCCCTCAAACTCTCTCAGTACTACAGCTATCATTTTCTGAGCAGCTCCAACAAATTACAGCTGCCATTCAGAGCTGCAGTCAGGCAGAAGCCTTTCCAGTAACTCCAACGTAAGAACTAGCTCTAGTTGTGATCCCAAGCACATCTGCGTGGGAATGACAGCAAAATCAATGGCATTTATTCCAAAACAAATAGTTTAATGTCTTGGTTAAGGTTGAAATTTCACTGAACTCAGACTTTTGTCAAGCAGCTGAATGCTAGTGTGAACGGACATGATTTGGAGGAGAGAAGCAGTATGTAAAAGGCCCATAATCCTTCCCACACCCACCACTTCCCAATACCCTGCTCCTTTACCAGAATGCTTGCTATAGACAGGGGAAGAGATAAGCGCATCTCTCACACCCTCCCCTCCCTGCAACACTTTTCAGTTATTCAGTAATAATCCCAAGTTCCTTGACTTGGGTCTGCTGCTGAACATCTAAGTTCTGTTTTTTGATACTTAAAAGAATTCAGCCGTTTTTGTGGTGGGAACATGCGTCTGCTCATTCTACTGAGGATGAAGTTATTAGTCTCATAGCTTTTCAAAGACTAGAAATACTTTTAAATTGCATGGTGTTTAATCAGTTTACAAAAATTAGCAGAAATACGGAATAGTTTAAATGATTTAACAATTGTCAAGCTAGAGCCAGAGTCACAAGAGATGAAAAGAAGGTTTATACTTACGTGGTGCCTTCAGGGCTCTCTCTCTCTAAAGAAAGGTTCATGTGTTCCCAAAATAAAAGAAGAGAATCATTAATGAACTCTTTTTTAAAAAATGTTGAGTGTAGCTTTTGCAGACAAACGGTAATGAAGGCTAACTTTTCCAATAAAAGAAAAAAGTGCTACCTTCATGATTATCTGCAAAAGCTATGAAGTCCAGCAAAAAAAATTGACTTCAAGGAATATAACATGATGAGCTTCCCTATTAGTACTCATAAACAGTGAATCTTGCAAGCGTCATGGCCTGGCAGACAAATTTAAGGGATGGCATACACAAAATCTTGATTTTTGCACCATTACAGCTCCTACAATCCTAAGAGCTGGAATCCCCCCAAAACCAAGATTTTGTGCCCTTTGCTAAAATCTAATGGGGAATCAACTTTTCTGACATTTTTGAAGAAATGATCAGGAGATGCAAGAAACTGAAATAATTCCATCAACAAGATAGATTTGGGAATAAGGGAAAATTAGAAAAGAAACAGAAGGCTCCTAACTGTATGTTCGTCACAAAAGCTAACTCCCAAGTCAGAGCAGGACCATACAAAATTCTGTTTCTTGCATTTTCCCCCCAAAACAGAAGTTTCAACAACACTTTGAACAGATCAACATAAGAAAGAAGATATAAATGTTTGAACTATACAGTGCCAAAAATAAGATCCTGCATATAATTAAGACAATAACTTCTAACTACATATTAAACTGCCAACCAAAGATAAATAGAGCAATGAGCATGATAGCTTTCTATTCATTGCTAAGGAAGGACATGTATGTAAGAAAATGGGATACAATAGGAATTAATATATATCCTATGCAGTTATACAGACATACCTGATTTTAATTCTCTCTAGCTGAGTGCCTGACTCCCCCTCCCACAAACGAGCTGCAACATGCAAGTGTATCTTGCCCATCAGACTAAGATCAAAGCTATCAATTGCCAAAGGAATATTATTTTCTACGAACATATTACCAACTCTAAACAATTTTTTGTATAAATATGAATGACCAACATTTTGCTGAACTATAAACAACTATTAAATTTTCTTTTTATTATTAAGCTCTAATAATATTATGCCTTATATTGTTATGACCTACAGTCACACAAGGATACACTACTACACTAATACCTGTTTATAACCTCTTGAACACAGAAATTTTAACAAACTGAGCTTCCAACAACACTAGTGAAGGCAGGAACAAAAGCAGAGTCACTGAAGCTCTTCAAATGAAACTGGGTTTATTTACAAGGAAAACATTTGTATTAGTATTTCTTTCAAGTAATTAGACAATGCAACTCAGCAGTGGAACAGCTCAAATGATCAGCTCTTCTCTTCCAATTTCCCACAGAGAATGGCCAGGAGCTGGACCATATAAACTCTGTTGGGCTGGTTAATTCTGTCCTCTTTCAGTTTGCCATTTGAGAGGGAAATTCAAAATCAAACTGCCTTCACACCTTTTTTCAAACTTTAGGATCTGGAAATCAACTCAAAGCTGGATTTCTAACCAATGCCACTTCCCTGATTTTAAACAAAATGTAGAGAAAATTCTATGCATTTTTCAGGAGTGTCTTTAGCATATACAGTTAAGTAAATATTCATACCAACCTAGCAGTACATCCTGCCAACCTAGCAGTTCAAAAGCACCTAAATGCAAGTAGATAAATAGGCACCACTTCGGTGGGAAGGGAACGGCGTTCCGTGTGCTATGGTGTAGAGTCATGCCGGCCACATGACCACGGAAGCTTGTCCTTGGACAAAACACCAGCTCTACAGGCTTTGAAACGGAGATGAGCACCGCACCCTACAGTCGGTCACAACTAGACCATTCGGTCGTGGGGAAATCTTTACCTTTAAATATTCATGACAATGCAGCCGTAACAAACTTTTCATTTCTAGAAAAGTGCTCAGTGACAATATCAAAGTCTTATAGACTCCATTGCATGAGATTTCAGTTTGCCTTCTTGTAAGCTAGCCATTGCGAAGGCAAACGATCTGATTGCAGCCTGAACTAATATCCCCATAATTGCTTTCTAGGGCAACAAAATGGCATTGACTTTTTTCTGTCATCACCCATTGCAATTCCCTTGGTGATACTTCCTTGCTCACTCACAACATAGGGTGAATGAGTCCATCAGACTCCTCTTACAGCAGAACCACTCCAATTCACCCACTGGAAGCATCAGTGCCAGCAATGAAAGGCTTGGCAAAGTCTGGGGCCTAAAACACTGGTCTGGTGCTGGGTGTTTCCTTCAAACACTTTCTGACAATTATTCCGTCCAGGCCAGACATGTGGGCTTGTATTTGTGCATATGTTGGCTGCAATCTTGCTGCAGTGAAGAATAACTGCTTATAACCATTTGTGAAGCCCAAAGGTGCTTGGGTTTGTTTTTACGTCAGAGGCACTGGCCAGTTGCCAATTGCCTTGCCTTTGGCTTGAAGGGTCACACTTTTCCCTCTCCCACTTAATGCAATAAATTTTACTATTTTCTGTTTGACACTTATTTTCCTTAATAATGAGACCAGCACTTTTTATGTGTAGTGATGTAAAACACTATGTGCATGCTCAAGGTGTGCCTACTAGCTGCCAAGAAAAAATTGCTGTATCAAGATCACCACAAGTGGTTTCCTAAACCACCAATCATTCACAAGCCCTTGGCAGATGGCCACGATATCATAGAGCCCAAAACATAACATCTCGAAATGTTTGGGAAGGGAGGGTTCTCCCACCTTTGCTTTGATCTGATGTTTTCAGAAATCTTGTGCTGGACCATTTCCTGATGTAAAGCAATTATCAGCAAAAACTGCTGCAGCAGTTCCTTTGTCCAACAGTCATTTCTGGATGTTTGCAGGGATGCTCTATTAAAAACTGTTCTAGTTGCAACCCATTTCTCAGTTCTTCTATGGTCCTTATTCCTGTGCCTTCAATCCACAATTCGAACTGTGTTTTCAATGAACAAATTTACTGTGCATAAGAATTGAGGCTTTTAAAAAAATTAAAGCCCTGAATTTTCTCCTGATTTGGAGTAAGGAACAGTCTCTCATGAACATTCAGTTTGGAATCCTCAAAGTCTCCCTTTTCCTCTGTTTTCAGGTCAACGAGGGTCTCTGCCAACATGCTTGAGACTTGCATCCTGGTGTATTTCAGTCACTCTACCTGGGGAATTTTGAAATATGGACAAAGTCTCCCATAGTTGACAAAACAATCATGAACACCGTCTCCAGATCTGTAATACTCGCAGGAATTTTTAGGCTTTCTTGGATACTTGCTGGGTCGGTCCTGGTTGTGATGCAGAAGCCTGTCAAACCACCGCCACCTCCTTGCAAAGCTTCTCCATCTCCAACTGCTGCTTGTCAATCTTGAGCTCCCACATTCTTGATTCTTTCTTGTGGCTCCTCCTGTGTTCTTCTATAGTTGACTTACACTTGGAGTAAGTAACTCCTAGTCAGAAAACAGATACCTTACCGGCTTCCCATGCCACAAACCACATTCAAGTTAGGCAAGAATTCTAACTTTCCTCCAGTTCCTCACTTCGTGTTGCTCTGTCAAATCACAGCACTGCCAAGCCTGTGGTACTCCCACGGCTGCTGACCCATGACACTGGCTCAGCTGGCTCAGCATGGCCAGGGCTGAACTTTGCACAAGGCTTTGAAGCAGCAGGGGTGATTCCCATCTGGGTTCTCAAGCCCTGAGTCTGGCACTGAGAACTTAAGGCAGGAATGAAAGCAGAGTCATCACAGCTCTTCAAATGAAACTGGGTTTATTTACAGGGAAAACTTTAGAAACAGAATTTCTCTCAAGTACATTCAACAATGCAATCCAGCAACAGCTCAGATAGTCAGCTCTTCTTTTCCAACCTCTCATACAGAATGGCCAGGAGCTGGACCTTAGAAACGCTTTTGGGCTGCTTAACTCCTTCCTTTCCCAGTTAGTCCTTGGGTAGAAAAATTCTAATCCAAACTGCCTTTTCTTTTCATCGGGGTTTTGGAGGGAAATTCATAGCAGAATTTCTGAGCATTCTTTAAATTTACCCATACTGACTCCAATTATCCCTACAGCTTGCAAAACATAGAGGCCACTTTATAAATCCATCTCTGGAAGATGGGAAATGGGTTGTGAAGTTGTATGATGTCTTGTTCAAAAGACTGCAGAGGCTACATAGTAAAGATTCGCAAACCACTAACAGTGCAATCCTATGCATGTCAACTCAGAAGTAAGTTCCATTCTGTTTAATGGAGCTTACTCCCAGGAAATCATGTATAGGATTGCAGCCTACACAATTGTGTACAATCGCAGGCCCAAGAATAGCTCCGGATGCAACCAGAATGAGCTACTGATTGCATACAGAGGCCCTGTTGGTCCATAACCCATGGATTTAATTATCTGCAGGTTTCAGTATCCCCAGGGGTGTATGTCAGGGAACGGATCCCCTCCAGATACCAAGGCTGGTCCTAAACTACACAAATTAAAGGCAGATGTTGCAATCCATAGGTCATATTTTCCAAAACAGTCCTGTTTGTTTCAAAGGAAATACTTCAATTTATGGATCAAAGCAAGATTATCTGCATGCGACCCAAGATTTGGATTATCCATTTTCTTCTAATTCATTCTTAAACCAGAAATGGAGTAATTTTGACATAAGCATGAGTGGGTTCAGAGGAGGGCAACAAAAAACAGTACAAGGACTGGACGTTCTACATAGGACTGAAGTTCTACAAGGAACAATTTTAAAAGCTTGCTAATTTTAGCTAAAGAAGAGAAGATTAGAGATATGATACGTTTCTTCAAGAATATGGAAAGCTACGCAGAAGAGGAAAACATGCTTTTTGTGGCTCCAGAAGGCAAGACTAAAACCAATGAGCTGAAAATACAGGGAAGTAGATTTAGGCTGGACAACAGGAAGAATCTCTCAACAGTAGGAGCTAGTCCGCCCCGGAACAAACCTGCCTACGTACAGCTATGTACTATCCCTCATTGGAAATTTTCAATCAGATGCTGGTTGACCACATGTCACAGATACCATAATACAGCGTTTTCCAAACTGTGGGTCAGGAACCACCAGTGGTCGCAAGACAATTTTTGCTGGGTTGCAAAACGTTTTTGAAACATTTTGCAAAAGAAAACCATTTGCTGGAATGCTAACCTGTGGTATGAGATAATTTTCATATCCTCAAATTAGCATGTCAAATTTTCCTATTTCTCTAGTAATGTGCATAGATCAAGCGTAAACCCAGTTTCAGATTTTTGTCTGTCCCTAACTGTGCATCTGCTCTCTCGTTCGGCCTTCTGGGTACTTTGGAATGACTGTAAAAGTTTGGGGAAACAGTCCTTGAACTCCTTTTCTAAGGAGAGTCCACCAAATGCCTACACTCTCTCTCTCTCTCTCTCAATGTCTCTAGCAGCACTGGGAACATAGGACCCCAATTATTAATTAATAACTAATAATTATTAATTAATAATATTAAATAATCAATATTTATTAAGATAAAATTATGTTTTTAGGCTTTTTTGTCTAATAGGATGCAAGAAATTATAGTTTTAAAAAGTAAATCCTGGTGCTAAAATGTTTGGGAAGTACTGTCATGGTAGGTGTCTGAATTGAGCCCCTGCTGGACTAGATGACTTTAAAGGTCCCTCCCAACTCTAATGTTGGATTGTTCTGTAGGTATTCTTATTAAACAATTTATTTTAGGGCATAACATCAGTATACCCATCTTAAAATGTTAAAGATGAATTACCTTTTTATGCCTTAATCCAGCAAAGTGTGTCTGAAGCGTCATACTACTCATACATGGAACTTCACAGATCTAAAGAAAATTCAAATAAATTTTCAGTTATAACATTTTATTTTGCTCACCTTTGTGAAGATAACAGATATGAAATTAGACACTTAAATGCATTAAGCACACATATGATATGAACTGTAGGTTTGCAACTACTTTTAACATTTAGAAAGATGGCAATATTACCAACATTTCCTTGCATCAGCCCATACTAACAGCCAGCAACCATTTATAACTTGAGATGCCAGTATAAAACGTTACAGCATTACGTCTTCAAGCACTACTTTCCTTTAACACTGTTTTGTCACAGTGCTCTTCATCCTGTATGCCCGGGGTCTCCAAACTTTTCAGTAGGAGGGGCACACCATAGACACATTTTTGCGGGCTGAAAAATATCAGTTTTCTATAGGACAGAAGCAAGCAATGCACATCACACTGTGTCTGACTGATCCACTGTGAAACACAGTTTGTTATGATTTGGTTACACATGTGCAAAAAATGACATTATTTCCTCACTGCGATCATTTTATGGCATTGTTGAAAAGTCAACATGTAGAAACTTGATTGTTTTATTCGCAGGTTAACATACGGTTTGAGAGTCTTAAAGCATATGACAACTAGTTGAAGTGTCACTAGCATGCCATTTTTTGATAAAACTTTAAAAATTTACATGTTATACAACATCACATAATACACATAGGCCACTAAAAATTGGTATTTTTGCATTACACCATAGGACTAATAAATACTTCAAATTTCATAAAAATCTGAAGTGGTCAGTCGGAAACAGTGTAATGATTTGACGTGGATTGACCCATTGGTGGAGCCATTGCCACCAATGATACTTGCTCTCTGCCCGTCCTGCCTCCCAAAGGTTCTGAACTCCACCCCGTTCCACCCACTCCCACTATCAGCTTGCCTTTGATTGTGGAGGAACCTTCAGCATTGCTACCATTTGTACTGGTGATTCTAAAATGACTAACAGTGGCGCCCAGCATTCCAAACCACCCTAATGGGACAGTGCAGCCTTACACTGAATTGGGCTGAAAGTCTCCGACAGTACTGTTTCCATACAGTGCTCTATGTTGGAGGAAAGTCTCCCATATGTTATGGGAGGTATTACTATACTACTGTATTAACAGCAATGCTATTTAAACACCATGCCAGACTATTATTCTTCAGCTAAACTTGTTGAGAACTAAACTAATTATAATGGAACTAAAAGCTTCTTATCACAGAACATTTCTACCAGCAAGTGAAATGGATCCAATAGCTTAAGCATAATGTAATAAACGTTCGACTATCATTTTACTGAACTAGCCACCTATAGATCCCCTAAAGCCCATTTAATATTCCAATTCCTATAATTAATTTTATAGTTATGCAAAAAAGAAATAATACAATATGGGCAGGGCCACACATGCAGAGGTATTTAAAACATCCCACAGGAATTAGTGGAGACCTCCCTTCATGGGCTACTGACACACCAGACCAATTACTTCAAGCAAGGCTTTTCTAGTTCTCCTCCAAAGAGAAAAAACTGGGAGAAAACTCACCCAGGGGCGATTCTAACCAGAATCGCGCCCATGGCAGGGAATAGCTTCGCGCGCGCCCCCACGTCATGACGTCACGACGTCATGACGTTCGGGGTGTGGCTTCCCTCCCTGCTCGGAGGGCAGGGAGGAAAGCCACCGGGGCACGCACTCCGAGCCGGGGGTTTAAAGGGCCCGGCTCGGACTGCAAAGCGTCCCCGCCCTGTCTGCCGGGGCGCGCGGGCACTTTAAAGTGCC
>JAJKFI010000080.1:1465287-1526847 GCA_029204185.1 Lerista edwardsae
CGCCGCGTTCTTTCTGTTCGGGCTGGCACGAACAGAGCGCGGTGCCGCCCAGCGCCCCGCCCCCCCTTGAGAAGCGGGAGGGGGCGCCGGGTGGCAGCGCGTTCTCCTCACTCCGGCTGCTGGCTCTTTAAGCCAGCCACTGGAGCAAGGAGAATGCGTCGCAGGGTCTGGGCGGGAGCGGGCGGGCCGTGGGCGCCATTCTGGGGGGGGCGGGCGCCATGCAAATGGCGCCCCCGGCTCGTGCCACCCCCTGCCACACCCTAGAAACGCCCCTGAACTCACCTGCTTTTTGCAGACAGGTCTCCGTTATGCACGCATTTCAAAAATACTGCAATAACACTATAGGATAATGTTATAATAGCAAGACTAGAAAAATCACCAAAAGATTTGTTTACCTCACAATAATATATCTTGCCTACTGGTTTCTCCTCTTCCATAGGTTCTGAAGTAGGCTCTTCTTCACTTTGAGTGCTCATTGTGCAAAAAGATGATCCACACAGCTTGATGAAAAAGATGCAGTCAAGCTCCAATCTGTTAAAAGCCAAGTGTCAAGTTGTTGCTTTAAAAAAAAAAAAAACTGAGAACAGATCATTATATATGTATTATCTTTTACATACACAGCACTTAACAGAGGAACCCAAAAATAAACATGGGATTATAAAGAAGACATTTATAATCATTTAGATTATAATCATTTAGAGCAAGAGAAAGAAAAAGACGCTGGACCAATAAAGAAAATGCACTGAAGCAGCTATACATATTTAATCTTGGTTTCTATACAGGTTGAGCATTAAAGCATTCACAGAAAAGGAGTGATCCTGAAGGATTCTGAAAGAGGAAGAACCTGAAGAAAGAGAGACACCTTGTATATGTGCTGGAAGGGAATGCCAAGCATATGAGCTAGGAAAAGAGTACGGGTGCTGTCATTTATGAGAGCAGTAAACTTTCAGATGGCCGAGACAGATAGAGTTGGCAAACCAAATGACACTGGTCAGGATAGACTTGGGTGTGGACAAAGAGAAAGGGGCTAGAGTCCCTAGTCAGGAATGCCTAGCCTACTTTCAAATGATGAGAAAGGTTTTGTCAGCAGTGCTTCACAAGGTGAGGCAATTGCAGCAATACAAACACTTATTATTCAGAACGATTAAATGCCCCTGTAACAGCAACACAACCGGCTATAAGTCATTTTCAGCGGACCAAAACAATAGAGGGAACCCATCTTAACCACAATAGAGGGAACCCATCTTAACCATAACAATCAAGAGTGCAGGATTTCACTGGTGCCAGAGCTCAGCCAAAGCGTCCGTTTTCAATGCCAGAGCGCTTTAACAAGCGAATTGCTACGAGCGTGCCCTTGCCTTTCTCCTCAAGAGACCCGCACAATGCAGGCGGAGGAGGAGGAAGGACTTCTAAGGCACGCCTCCTCTTGTTCAAAGGGGGGGGGAGGAAAAAAAGAACTACCAGAATAGTATCTATATTGCGCGTGAACAGAGAGCACCTTAAACGGTCGTTATAGGACAAAAGACCTTATCAGTGGCACATAGAGAACGCCCTCTATCCACGGCGTCTAGGCGCGCCTTCACCACCACCACCACCCCCCGCGGCGGCAGTTCTAAACGTCCCCTTCAAAGGGAACTGAAGATAATTCACTCTACTCCTTTCCATTCTATCCCGCGTGGAAACAAATACAAAAAAAAAATTCCGAATACCCAAACAGAAGCCGACGCAGCCTCCAAATCAGGCCCGCGTAATGGCGAAAAAGCGCTCTCCCTCAGCCCACCAACAGCAACATCCGGGCCAATGACATCACCTACACCAGGTCCTAGCGAGCGCCAACGATTCAACCAATCGGGACGATGGAGACATAGAACAAGGCAGCCAATAAAGCACGCGAACAGAAAGCGGGGTGGGGGCACTTAGGCGGCGGCTAAACCATGAAGGTATTAAACAGGAGGGAGCGGAAGTCACGGAATCTTTCTCTGCTCAATTAGGCGAGGGTGTTCAAGTCGAACTCGCGGTCTTAGTTCGCTTTGTTACGTAACAGAACCTGGTTAAGAAACCATAAGTTTCTGGAACAAAACTGTTACATCCTTCCCGACCAATTTATGGCCCGAAGTATAATTTTCCGAGTCTGCTGACGACACAAAGTCCCATTGTGTTTAGTAGGGCTTAACTGCCAGGATTGCAGCCTGAAAAGATAGGTTCCCCTTCCAAAAGCTACCAGTAAGTCCAAATAAGTTCATTCAACAGGATTTTACCTACTCCCATGGGTAAAGGAATATTGGCTCACTTTGATTTTAACATTCCCAAGCTTTGGTTCTCTTACACTTGGTTCCCAACCCTCCAGGTTTGGCTCGGAGTCTCTAGGAATAAGCCATGAAGGTATTATACACTGGAGAAGGCATGACGTCATTTTCTTGAAGCCATGGATCACACAATATGGCTGACTCAGATCATCGCCGCGAAGGAGGAGGATTGCCACGAATTCAGGAATTAAAAGCTCCCTGCACGCGTGTAAAAGTTAATCTCAACGTCTTTAAGCATGCCTGCGTGTTCTGCATATGGGTGTGCGAATCGCTGTACGAAAAATGGGAATTAATTTCTGCGGAAAGATTCATGTATTCACATTACATCGGTTCAATAAAACTACCGTTCAGTGAGTACAGAATTTTTTTATGGGGCATGACCGTTTTATTTTTGCTTGTGTAGATTTCAAAAAATAAGTCTGTCAAAATAGTGCAATCCGAGCCGCAGTGGTTGTGTAAGCCGGCAGCAACCCATGCGTCAACCGGGGCTGAGATTAGAGAAACGCCGCTCGCACGCCTTTTGCATGCCTCGGTTCCAAGCTCGGCGGCTCAGCTCTTGCACAGGCGGTGTAGCAGGCTACGAGAATAATACACGTTTTTATTTTCGTAAGTTTTTACTTCAGGAGTAAACTATTCAGTCCTAAACAGTACGCGCAAAGCAATCTGAAATGCTTGGAATCAGCATTGTTCTGAGTTCAAAAACATGGCCGCTAAGCCCGCCCCCTGGCTTCAATTCTGCTGCATTACTTCTTAAGGCAGGGCCATGGGTTGGAATAAGCCAGTGATCTGGGAACAGGGGTAAAATTACCCCAAATGGGGTAAAAATGAAATTCCTGGGGGTAATGGACGGTTGCGCTGCCAAGACACAGCTGGGCATGCATGCCCGGCTGTGTCTTGGCAGTGCGACCATCCATTACCCTGTTCCGGTTCCGTGGCTGGCTGGCTGGCTCCGTTTTGTTTTGTTTGTTTTGCTCCGCCCATTTTCGCTGGCCGGCAAAACGCGCCCCAGACTGCTCTGCACCTGCTCTGCTTTTCACACCACTGCAGTTTAAAGCACGTCGACGCAGCGAGGAGAGCGGCAGAGCGGTGGCGCATTGGACCTGTGTGGCAGCAGAGCAGAGCAGCAGTGAAGAGGCAAGCCAGGGACAGCCAGGCATCTTTCCCCCCTCCGTCTCCATTGCCCTTCCGGGGCACGCATCTCCCCCCCCCCATTGCCCTGCTGGGGGAAATTGTGCACCCCTCATTGTCCAGCAAGGGATGTGCGGTTCCTCCCAGCAGGGCATCTGAGGCGAGGGAAGGCACGCGGATCCCCCCCCCCGTTGCCCTGGCGGGGGGGAACTGCACACCCCTCGCTCAGGCTTCTTGCAGAACACACAGCCCCATCATTTCGATCGCTGCCCAAGGCCAGATGCGGCACTTCTTTAATGTCCCAAAGTGTCCGTGTGTGATGGAAGGTGTCTCCTAAGACTGGGTGCTGTTGCCAGGGGAGGGGCTGATTGGAACGGAGGTTTTTTTAAAAATTGATCGCCTAAGAGTGCAAGTCTATGAATGTCTACTCAGAAGTAAGTCCCATTATAGTAAATGGCACTTACTCCCAGGTAAATATTAATAGGATTCCACCCCATCTTAATTAAAACTGCAGTCCAATGCACACACTGCCCCAGGAGTAAAGCACATTGAATTCAATCTGACTTACTTCTGAGCAAACAGAAGTTGACAGATGCCAGCTGGCCACTGAACGTAAGGAGCATGCAGGCTGGGGCAAACGCGACTGGCTGTAGAGTAACAGTCTGAGCCAACACCAGACTGTCCTCCTCCCCCTCAACTTGTAGCCCGGTGCAACGATCCTCCGATCCGGACTGGGGCTCAGCGTGTAGTGGGGTGTGTGTGGCACATGCGCGTGCGCAGGACACCAAAGAGAGGCGCCAGGCAAGCATACAGCGTGAGGCGAGGCGAGAGGGAAAGTGAGCTGCAGGAGACAAAATGTAGGAACGCTTGCTGCGTTTCTGTATTAGTACTATTTGCCTTCTCCAGAATGGAAAAGCAGATACTGTGCTGCTAAGTTGCATAGCCCCCTTTGTATTAGCACACATTAGGAATGGCCCTTGCCTTCTCCACAGCTATGTTTCTGTGAAGTGGGGAGCGGAGGGGGTGTCAAACTAATCGGGCAACAGATGTATTTGTTTTGCTCCCATTCATCCTGTTAATATTTAAAGTGGAGAGGATCTAATTTTTTACATTAAGAGCTGTTTGTATGAGGCAAGTTGAATCTCCTTACCTACATGCACACTCCTTGTGATATAAAAATGAGGTATTCCCTGTTTGACAAGTGCATGAAACAGATATCTACATAAAAAATGGCTACTGCTATCATTTTTTGGTTTGATCCAGAGTTGCAAACAAATGTTTTAAATTCTGAAGTAAGTCTTTGGAGGCTGCCCCTTTATCTTACTTTCTGACCTTAAAAGTGTTTTTCTTTAATCCAGTACAATGGTTCTCTAACTTTTTATCACCGGGGCCCAAAGGAAGTGATGTCATCAAGCAAGAATATTTTAACATCCCATATGACAAAATTAAATCTAACTAAGCAGGTTAGATATCTATATATATAAAAACGGACGTGTGTGTGTGTGTGTGTGTATGTATGTTCCCTATACACGTCTCCGTCCCTTGACCCACGGCCACGAAACTTGGCACACACGTACCTTGCAGCCTGGAAGGAATCACTGCGGGGGTCAGACCCCCCTACAGCCCCCCGTTTTTCAGGGAGGGGGCCCGGATCGTCAGGAACCAAGGGGATTGCATTGGGCTACAGGTCTGCTGCCACCTTGTGGTCACAGACGATTCTGCAGGTTATGTGGGAGGGCTGAGCAGCTCAGCTACCAGACAGAGGCAGAACAGAAAGCGAAACTAAATGCTTTGCCTGTGTTGCCTGCGTGGCCCAGGGTGGAAAGAGCAGGATCCAGAGACTTCCAGCACCCAGTCGGATCTGAGAGGGGCCTATGTCCAGGGAGCTAACAGGCCACCTCTGCCTGTTTCTCATACTGCCACATGAGGATAGCAGGGCTATCCTGCCACAGGACCTGCAGACAGTAAGTGGGACCTTCATATTGCTCTCTTAGTTGATGGTGTCCCTGTTTCCTCATTCATTTCACAGTGATAGTGTGCATTGTGGGTTCCAGGTCATCAATACTGTTTTATTTCAGGGACGGGTTCTATATGTCTATATATGGATCTCACTATGTCATGCTTTTGAGGGAGGTTTGCATATTTGTGTGTATGTTCCACCATTACTCTGGAACGCCTGGAACGATGTGCACCACACGTGGTACACTCCTTCCTTACGATCTGGACAGATATACTGTGGGGGTAGGGCCCCCCATACGCCCCCAGAGGTGGGGGTGCACTGCAGAACAAACTCATTCCTCCTCCTACTAGAGCCTGGGGATAATTTCTGCCCCCGGGCAACGCCGGGTCACAAAAAGCTAGTTTACAATAAGAGTAAGATTAAAAAATATTTAAAGAACTTTCCTAACTCTCCCAAACCCTTTACAACTTCATATTTACCTAGCATTAATTAAGCTCATTAATTAATCAAATAAAAAGCAATGGGTTCCAATATGTAATTTTTTTTCTTTTGTTCGGGCGGGGGGTTAACGTCGGCGTATCTAAATCTATTTTGGGGTAAAAGGTAAAAAAGTTCCCTGACCCCTGGAATAAGCAATCAAGCATCCAAGATGGCATCAGAAATAACACTGTTGTTCAGTCGCTAAGTCATGTCCACAGCCCCATGGACTGTAGCATGCCAGACCTCCCTGTCCTCCACTAGCTTCCAGAGTTTGCCCAATTTCATGTTCATTGCTTCGGTGACACTATCTAACCATCTCATCCTCTGCCGCCCCCTTCTCCTTTTGCCTTCCATCTTTCCCAGCTGAGGGTCTTTTCTAAAGTGTCCTCTCTTCTCATGAGGTGGCCAAAGTACGTATTTGAGCTTCAGCTTCAGGATTTGTCCTTCCAAGGAGCAATCAGGTTTGACTTCCTGTAGGATTGCCCGATTTGATTTCCTTGCAGTTCAGAGGACTCTCAAGAGTCTTCTCCAACACCATAATTCAAAAGCATCTATTCTTTGGCGCTCAGTCTTCCTTATGGTCCAGCTTTCACAGCCATTCATTACTACTGGGAAAACCATAGCTTTGACTAGGCGAACCTTTGTTGGCAGGATGAATTATTAATTCTAATTAATATTCTAATTAAGGTGTTGTAGGTCTTCATAGAAACGGTCAACTTCCTCCTCTTCAGCATCAGTGGTTGGGGCATAGACTTGGACTACTGTGATGTTGCAAGGTTTGCCTTGGATCTGAATTGAAATCATTCTATTGTTTTTTGAGGTTATGCCCCAGTACAGCTGTTCGCCCTCTTTTGTTCACTATGACGGCTACTCCATTTCTTCTAAGGGATTCTTGCCCACAATAGTAGATATAATGGTCATCTGAATTAAATTCTCCCATTCCTGTCCATTTTAGTTCACTAATTCCCACGATGTTGATGTTCAGTGTTGACATCTCACATTTGACCACATCTAGCTTACCTTCATAGATCTGACGTTCCAGGTTCCTATGCAGTATTGTTCTTTGCAGCATTGTACTTTCACTTCCAGACACATCCACAGCTGAACTTCCTTCCAGTTTTGACCCAGCTACTTCATTCTTTCTGGAGCTACTTGTACTCGTCTTCTTCTCCAGTAACATAATGGAAGCCTTCCGACCTGAGGGGCTCATCTTCCGGCGTCATATCTTTTAGCTTTTTGATACTGTAGTCCATGGGGTTTTCTTGGCACAGGTACTGGAGTGGGTTGCCATTTCCTTCTCCAGTGGACCACATTTAGCCAGAACTTTCTACTGTGACCTGTCCATCTTGGGTAACCCTACATGGCATAGCTCACAGCTTCATTGAGCTATGCAAGCCCCTTTGCCATGACAAAGCAGAGATCCGTGAAGGGGGAAACAACATTACGATGGGGGGGGGGGAAATCACTCTTCAGGAATTGCATTAGTCAGAGCCGGCAACCCCAGTTACATTGTTTGTTTGTTTGTTTTGCAATGTATGGCTAAATTGTTTGTGGTATTCTAAAACATTGCCAATAAAAATAAAATTGATTTTTAAGTTTTACTTTAAATACTGAACATATGGGAAAGCCCCTATTTTGAAAATCACGCCATAGTAATTGTTACTAGAGGCTTCTGAATAATATGGGGCACAGAACTGGCTTAAACATGAGCTTGAAGTATCAGTATAAAATTTTAACATATCTTTGATTGCTAGGTTGATGCAGCACATGGCAGTAAAAACCACTTCATGTCATGTCATCTTAAGGAACAATCTCATGGCTGTATACAAAGAAGCCCATGGTTAGGCAAAAGTTGAACACTGCTGTAATAACTTTAACGTCAAATCAAGACATTTATTGATTCCTCAGATTCATTCCGGCACTGCTATCCCAACCATAAGGCAAGGTGGAGCAGATTGCATCAGCAGCAAATTGGGAAGCGTCTGGAGGGTGGATGATTTGGGGCAACAAGCAGATCACTCTCCCTTATCTAGCTCCTATGCAGTTTCCGTAAAACCAGAAGCACAGGACTTAGGGCACAATCCTAATGTAGAGTTAGGCCAGCATAGTTAGGCCAGCAAACTTTGGCTGTCAGAAAGGCCACTGTAAAGCATGTTTGGACCATTCTCAGGGAGGATGGCGCACGTCTGAGTGCTGGCCTTTCTGACTCGGAGAGTGGTCCAAACATACTTTAAGATGTCCCTTGAGCCAGCCCAGAGGCGTTTCTACAGGGATGGCAAAGCTCTAAGTTTTGCAAGGAGCCTTACCCTGTCATGTAAATCCCTCCTCTCCCTTGCTGCTGTAGCCAGTAAGCAACGCCAAGATGTTGCTGTTCCCTGTGAGGATTGGCTAAAACGGTGCAGGAGAGGAGTGATTTCCACTGCAAGGTAAGGCTTCTTGCAAAACTTAGAGCTTTGCCATCCCTGTAGAAATGCCACTGAGCCAGCCAAACTTTGCTGACCTGACTGTGCTGGCCTAACTCCAGGTTAGGATTGTGCTCTTAGTTTATTTAAAAGGACAGTGCAGAACGTTCCTTGCACTTCCAGGTTTGATAAAGCTATTGCAAAGCACGGTGAGCTTTTTTTCTTTTCTAAAGCACTGCTGGAGAGGCAGCAGCAACAGCATTAGTGGGGGAGTGGTGCTCCATGTTGTGCCACTCCTGCAGCTGGGTTCAAATAACAGGCCAACACCTTATACTTGAAGAACTGTGAGCCACTCTTTGTGCCCATTTGTCAGAGAGATCATGGAGTCTGATTTCCAATGAAGCACAATTTCTAACCAAACTGCTACTAAAATAATAACTCTTTGTGCAATAAGTTAGAATATCAAAAGAAAAAAAGCAGAAGAGACAGAATGAAGCTTCTCTGCCTTCACTAGGCTGCTATACATGCTGCATATGCATGTACATGTGTGCATGTGGTGGGGATATGTAGCTGCTACTTCTCTTGATGCATAAAACATCCTTTTCTCCATCTGTCTATCCATCACATCCTCAGGGCCAAACTACATTTGCTGCTGAGTCACATACAGTTTCTTCCCAAATGTCTGCTATGGATTTAAAATGCAATCTGAGAGCAAGATTCATGTAGACAAGAACAGGATTTTTAATTCTTTCCTCTCGAAGTGCCTGAGAGTGGAAATCCAGTGGAAAGCAGCAGCTCTGAATATTCTTTGTGGGAAAACTGCCTAATTTTAAAATACAAAAAGACAAATCTCTGAGGAAAAAAACGACATGATTCAGCATCATGCATAGTTTGGTGTTGTAATTATGGAATGAGATTTGCTGCTGGTCATTCTTAGCAGAGCTATGGGGATAAAAATCTCATTCACTGTGAAGCTGATTTACACAAATCATTCTATACTGCAAAATGAAGCAATTGGTTATGAAAGACAGGAAAAAGGTATCTTTCTTGGTAGGACTGTTGGATGAATGACAGCATGTGAGCTAGATCTGCATAGCCATGGATATGTGTTCATCCTCACCCCCGGGGGTGGGGTTACTCATCCTGTTCCTAGTTTAAAGGCATGGGGGTTGCTCTCTCCTACTTTGATTACTCATTAGTGTCTTTTGCCCATGTACTATGCTGCCCATGAACCCTTAAGTTTTGTATAGTTGTGCACAAGTATTTATTTAGTTAATGGATTTTTGCCCTGCCTTTGTCCCAGTGAGGACCGTCAAGGTGCCTTTCAACCATCTACATCAGCATAAAAACAATGAACAATAAATGAAACAATAAAAAACCCAATTAAATGAAGACAAAACATCTTGTACCCCATATGATTCTCAAATTTGAAGGAGAATCCTCATATTCCTGACAAACACTGAACAGTACTGACAGAAAGCAAAAAAAGGAGACAATTCTTCCCCATCTTGGTTTATATATATATAGATATATATATATATATATTTATTAACAAAATGATGAATTTTACATTTTTAGGTAGCAGCAAACTATAAATTTAGGAAACGTTATCTAAAGTGGAAATTAGAGTGAGAAACCTTTGCCAAAAAGTCACTCAATAGTGCACTTGTTTTGTCAAAATGGACAATGCAATAACGGCTAGTTAAGTTTAATTATTTTTGTTTCCTTTCAGAAGTCAATTTCAATTTATGAAACTTTTTAAGCACAATTTATTCTGTTTAACCTTAGTTCAATATATATTTTCAGGCCACTAGTATTGCTATTATTAAATGAATTCTATTACTAATACCTAAGAATTTTTGTTGCTTCCTCTTTATCACTGCGGCTTGGTCAATACCAATATCAATACCCAAAATTGGATATTGTGTTACAAATCATGTTATCTGTTTTTGTAAGTGCAAAAGGATAAAAAGCCAAATGTATAATCTCCAGCTGCAAACTTAGATCAAGATTTTTCACAAACATTTTTTTATTCATGGTAATATTGCTGGGCCGTTAAAGATGTTGTTAAAGAGATAAAGACCATGGAGCAACCAGATAGTAGTTTTTAACAGTAAAAATGGTTAAGCTACAATATTAATTGAACTTTCTACATTATGTAAGTTTGATTATGCTGGTTAAAAAGATATTCAGTATTGTTTCTAATTTTTCATTTTTCTGTAGAATAGTTCTTCATAATGACAAACCACCAACACTGTACGTTCGTGTTAATACTCTTCTGAAATTTAATATTCATGCTTTTCTTGATAGGGTATGTGTACTTTATTACTTTATTTATATACCACCTTTCTCATATTTTTGATATTCCTCCCTAAATTAGTAGCAGGTCATTTTATTCAGTCAGTCAACAGACATTATGAAACAGATTAAATATCCAATGTTAATGTTTGATTTTTGTAAAATCCAAACTCCGTAGTGATTTGCAGCCCTAACCTATCTGGGACTGGCCTATCTACTGAGCCCATGACAGCTGAAGTGACTATTCTACACACGATGCAAGAAGGTGTAGCAGTGCTGCAACTCTGCTGTTGGACTCCGCTGTGCCTACAGGACCAAACAAGGCAGCTGTGGGGGTGGGGAAGGGGGAGGAAGAGGGGGCTTAGGGGTGGTGGGTCTGGCGGCAATGGCATGTGCTAGACCCCCTTCCATTCAGAGCCGCTCAGCCTCTTTGAAGTTAGAGAGCTGCCATGGCTCCAAGGAGACCAATTGGCGAGCAGGAGGCTTACAGAAGGGTAAGGAGAAATAATTCCGTTTCCCTCTTCCAAGCATCCTAATTCTCCCCACACCCCACTGGATACAGCATGTGCCTTTTTGGCATGCTGCATTGATGAGTGGGGAGTGGGGAAGGATAGGATTGGGCTCAATGAAATTCACAATAGCTGCTCATTAGAAGGCTTTATACATTTAGAAGTGCAATTGTATATTCAAATATGACTGTAAGGCGAAGCATTACATTATTAAAGCAAGTAAGAAAATATTGAAGATAAACTGAGAGCACAATCCTAAACTGAGTTAGGCCGGCATAAACTAAACCAGCAAAGTTTGGTCAGCACATGGGACACTGTAAAGTATGTTTGGACTACTCTCGGAGTCAGACAGGCCAGCACACAGATGTGAGCCATCCTGACTCCGAGAGTGGTCCAAACATGCTTTATGGTGGCTCTTGTGCTGGCCAAACTTTGCTGGCTTAGCTTATCCTGGCCAGTACAGAGAAGTTCATTCTCCCTTTTGTGCACTGTTTTTCTGCCAAAAATGGCCCTGCTGAAATTCTGAGATTTTGCCTTTGGGGCAAATCACCACTTTACTGGGCTGGTTTTGGGGATGAACACAGAGTGTTCCCCTTCCCTGTGCACACTGGTTGACTGAGATTGCCATCCTGTGCTGCTGTTTTACATAAAATGATTCCAGTTGGAAATACACCTCTGTTGTGTGTATTTGCATGCTCATGTAATTTGGTCCTAGGTTATTAAGGGTCCAATCCTATTCAACTTTTCAGCATTGCAGCCCTGAGGTAAGAGAATAAATATTCCCTTACCTTGAGGAGGCCTCCGTGGACTTCCTCCCCATCACAAGATGCAGTGCATAATCTATTGGCATTGGTGCTGGAAAGTTGGATTGGACAATGGCAGCCCAGTCCTATAGTGTCTGGCCCCCATTGGAGCAGCAGTACCAAAATGGCTACTGTGGCATCCTGTAGGTGCCATGGTAGTCGTAGAAGGCACCTTGGGAAAAGGGGGCATTCATTTCCTCCCCCCCCCCAGGTAAGGGCACTGTCCTGACAATGATGTCTCCTCAAGTCTGTGTTGGCTATTTTGCCAGTGCAGGCTTGAGAACCTCTGTGTCAGGCCACGTAGCATGACACAGAAGATAGGAGGCAACCCAGCTCTGCCCCTCCCCTATCTAATTAACACCCATCCCATGTTCTCCCCCTGGCCCAAAAGAGCACACCTCTGGTGGCGGTGAGACTGCTGCCAGCTCCATGCTGTGTCCTTCGGGCACCAGCCCAGTATCAGTGGTAAGCTTTACCAAAAGCCTTACAGCACTTTTGCAGCACTGACGCTGGCAATAAGGGCTTACCTCCGGCACTGGGCCATATAGCCCTTAGGGCCCAATTCTAACACCAGTGGTATGCACATACCACTAGCTAAAAGCGTTGGAAAGCACATTCATGACACCACAGGAGAGAGTGCTGGTGCTGGGCCACTAGTTAGCACCTGAGAGGAAGGGCAAGCGGTGCTCCAGAATTGCTGGCAACTGTAAGTGGATTCAGGGCAGGGGGAAGGCGCGGAGGGGTGGAATTGGGTGAGGAAAGATCAGGCATAGGGGTAAGAGAAGGCCATGGCTTCCATTGTTGGATCCATGGCCCCAGCAATGGGGCTACTGCAGTCTCCATTACTATTTTGCTGGAGGAGACTGGAGTAGCCCCATTGCTGGGGCCAGGGCTCCCCCCAAAGAGAGTCCTGCAGCAGCAGCTGCTCCCACAAAGTGCAATGGTAGCCACTTTGGTATAGCTGCTCCTATGGGACCTGGGCAGCTCAGAATTGGGCTGTAAGTCACTAGAATCAGCTGATAAGATCTGGAAACTAGGGTAACCTGGTTTTATGACATGTACATAACTTTTTGGCACATTTCTATTCAGTTCCTATACTGTTTTACCAAATTGGGCAAGTACAGCCAAAGTACTAAGGGGCAAAGCCTTCATGTTGATATAGTAGGGCAGTGTCAGGGGTAAGCTAGGTTGGTCCCTTGTCAAAGGGTAAAAGGGGCCATAAGGCCAAGCCCATTCATAAGTTCTCAGTGGTGGTAATACCCAATATGCTGTCAAGGGGTGGCAGGGGTCACAGGACCTCACACCAAGCTCTAATCATCCAACCTGGCACCAGCCCTAATCAAGAGCCATAACTGCTGTTGCCAATTGCCTCTCTCACGGCCAGATTTATTTGGCACAGCCAGATTTATTTTCTTTTTCCAGCTTTCCTTCCCATAACAGTCACCTCAGGCAGACTGCTCCCCCTCAGCTATGATCTCTGGAACTTGTTCCTGGCACCACCTCCCTGTCTCTGTTCTCTTGGTAGGCTCCCTTGAAATTTAAAGGATGGGTAATGGAGAAAAAACTATCAAAAAAGCTATCAAAAAGTGCTCTATTCCTTTCCATTTTATTTCTATTAAATCCTTGAATGGCATGAAAGACACTCTTGAATAGATAGTATAGCTACCACTGGCAGCTTGCAATGAATTACTGAGCAGTTTTATGCATTTTGAAAAAGCATTTCAAATTGCTCTTGTGTTTCAGTAGGAAAACATTTGCAACGCACATTGTGCCATGCTTTTGTAAATATTAAGGACACTTCTATATGTAATGTTTTGTGGATGAATGCCATTTTTCATGAAAATACTGACCATCCACGATTCCATCTGTTAAGGAGGGCCAATCACAGTTAGGCCATATAGTTGTGCCAAAACAGGAACAATAGCCCCAAATCCTGGCAATAGGAAGTACTTTATCGACAAGGCACTTTCTGTTTCATGCCCTACCTCTGTACTACTGATGCTGCTGTGAACATTTAAAAGCACCCTTACACATTACACAGCTTGTGAAAATGTACATGCCATTTTATGAGGATGGGAACCTGGTATGGCAGTTTCAGGGAAAGCGGTTTGTACTCCATTCTGACCACTGCAAGGAATAGGTGGGGAACCTAAAGGTTCAGGTTTGATTGTTTGAATAAAGCTGGGATTTTTAAATTCACAGTGCGTCTTCTGGACCTGGTTATTCATCCCTCTCTCTCCTACTGAACTGGCACTGTAAAACTGATTACTGTAATATGCAGCTTGGATGCCTTCCGTAGTTTCTACACAGAGGGAGTTCTGACAGCTCAGTGGAGTGGTCTCCTTGTTATGCACCACTTTGCCAAGTCCATTTCTACTGGCATTGCTGGTATGATGCATCACAACACACTGCCAGTTATATGCAGGGTAAACACAATGCTTCATGGTTTGGCAAGGAGATTGTGGCTCATGGAGGTCGAGTTCTGTTTTAAGGTGGACCCTGGTGGGTAAATGGACTGACTGTTTTTTCACTGAGCTGTTTTCATCTATCCAGACTTGACTTGGTGAAATGTCATAACTATTAGCTATGTTTTCAGAATCTGAATCATATTCTGTTTTGATCAGCATGTTATGAGTAAACCCATTGTTGTATAGTGTCTCTGGGGATATTGGTGGGCATTGTAATTTCATATATTCTGCTGAATAGCTGTCAGCTGTGAATTGCTGCAAGCCTGGATAAGGCTGGCAATTTTCAGTGCCACCCCAGTAGGAAGGACAGGTTGATGATAAACTAAAGAACCTCTGGTCTCTATTGTGGAATGGCCTTAGGGTTTTGTTTGGGCACATATTCTCATTACGCTGACTTCTATAACAAGAACTTGATGGATTCCTTATAGTCCAAGTGCCATTTCCATTGTTACCATGCTGAACTCCAAATAGTGATGCAGTAGGACTAACACATTCTTGCTGAATAAAACTCTCATCATTGTCTGTACTGAGTTCAAACTTCACTTTTATGCTATCCTGCTCTTTTTTCATTGTGATCCATTTATTATGCTTTATCTGTGCCAGTGATTCCTTCTTCCCTTTTATGCTACAGATGCTGTTCAGTATCTTCTGATGGCTGTCTTCTTCTCTTTCAACAAAAATACAAGAAAATAAATCAATGAGAAAAAAATCTTATGAAACAGAAATTTTCATGGATACATCACTGAGATGAGTTATCTTAAACATTTCTAAAATTAATTGTTCTTATTGAACATTTTTCATTTTTACAAACAACTAACAAAATGGGTGACAAGAGACATATCAACAAATCCAGTGACATATTAATCATTATGCATTCCATAGTCCTGCTCAGGACTCTATTGCCCAGTACCATTTAATTCATCACTACTTTCATGGTTGATTCTACCAACACTAACTTACATTTTCCTAGATATTTCATAGCTGCAAAACTTCCTAATAATCCATTATAATGTTTAAACAAAACCTAGAAGAAACCTGATGGTTCATAATGTGGCTAACGTAAGGATTGCCTGGATGGTTCAGATCAAGATTCCTCTTGTACAGCCTCAAATGTGAGGAACATTCCTTGTGATTTGTTTTGAGCATTTGATACCTAGAGCAGTGCTCCTCAAAGTAGTGGGTTGCAGCCCACCATTGGAAGCACTACATGGGCCATTCTCCCTTAAGGGGAGTAGCCCAGAAATGGGTACCCAACGGTGCCTCAGCATCATGGGCATCCAGGAGCTTTTGCCCTTACCTGGGGTGGGGAATGGGGGTCATGCTGGCCTATAGGAGAGCCAGAGAGGCCTGCAGCCCTCTCTGCAGGCCTCCCCAATGTGTAAATAGTTCTGTTTTTCTATTGGAGCCCACTTCTCCATGGAGCCATGATCGCTGAGGTACCATTGGGCACCCTCTTCAGCCCCAATCCTCACCCCCACCAGCAATTACAGTGGCCTCAACATCTGAGTAAGACATTGAAGACCACTGATCTAGATGAATATTGCTTCTTAAGGCTAGACTAGTGTTTCCCAACCAGTAGAGGTATTGTCAGGTTGTATGTGCGGTACCCTCAGACCCCCATCAACTGTCCATGAGACCAGCAATGCAATGCAATGCGACAAACAATGCAATGCAAGCCTCCTGGCTTGGCTTGGTGGGTAGAATCCAGCATGTGCTTTTTACAAGCTCAGAAAAGCTCTCCCGTCTGCCCTGAGCCTCTTACCAGTGGTTGTCATGTTATGCCTGGCTTCCCAATCTGGAAATAACTGGTAATGTCATTGCTAGTTACTTCTGGTAGTACTTCCAATAGTATCATGCAAAGTGGTGCAGTGGCGGACAAACATTGAGAAATTCTGGGCTAGACTATGAATTTGCTCCCAAAAAACACAATCACCACACCTTGGGGGAGTTAAGTCCATAAACTACTTAGAAGTTAACTTTAACCAATCAGTTCCACTGTGTAATCATGAGTTTCGGTACTGAAAGAGAAACATTTGCCTGTATACAGATCATTAATTATTCTCCTCTCCCCACTGCCTTTCCCCCACAAATTTAAACAGAAGGTTTAACATTTTTTCCTGTAAGGAAGATATTCCAATCATTTGATAATTTTTACATGTACTTTTCTGTGCCTTTTCCAGCTAATATGACATCTGTTTCTATTTGTTTTGTTTTTTGTTTGCTTTGTGGATGGCTCAACCATGACTTTACACAGTATTAACAGCATTCAGTCATAGATTTACATTAGCATTATAAATACTATAATAATACTATAAATTATAAATACTGTATGTTTCATTTCCATTATCCTCCTAATAATGCCTTATACTGACTATAAAGGTGGGGCCTTTTTATCCACGAGGGTTCTGAACCTAAAAAAATCAGTGGGCAATTAAATCAGTGGGGAATCAGAACTGCTCCGGTTGGGTCCAGAGGGCTTTCTGAGGCCCACCAAGGCTGCGTGCATCTGCAACCTTGGCGGGCGTGGCTGTTGAAGCCTCTTGGAGGGCTTCTCCGCGCCTCAAACTGCCTTATAAGGCATTAAAAAGTAGCTTTAGTTTTTGCTGAAAAAGTTGTGTTTTTGGCCTAAACAGCTATTCTGTGGCCTCGGCAGGCCTCAGAAGAACCTCCAGAGGGAACTGGGGGGGGGAAATTGCACTGAGCCAAATCCACGGATAATTAGGCTCGACCTGTATTTTTTTTCCCCGCAGCCTCAACGTGGAGCTGAAGTTTTCAGTTTGCTTTTCATTATATCTCCAAGAACTCTTTCCTGAAGGGTCACAGTCAATGTAGATCCCATCAGGCCTATATTTTATTTTTTCCATTTCATCAGAGTAAGCCCCAACTATAAATCATGATCTAGCGACAACAGTATATTGTGTATTTAATATATGACTGAGGGCACAATCCAAATGCATCAGTGGTCTGACGCATGTGGCCTGCATGTTGTGAAGAGTTGAATTCATTGGTAAGCCATTTGGCCAGCAAGGGAGCTTTTCTGGGTGAGGGGGAGCTGGGAGGGAGGGCAGTCCTGTAGTCAAGGCAGCCTTGGCAGGGGGAGGAGTCAGGATCAGACAGTTATACTGGATCTAACCCCCCCCCATACCTGGGCTAAGTGGCCCTGATTCGAGCTGCTGCAGCCCACTTGGACTTGTGCCTGCTAGGGTCTGAGCAGCCCTATTGGGCTGCCTGTGGCTTACCGTGGGGCAAGGTACTGTTCATCCCTTTTCCCTATACCAAGCTGCTGCTGCCTCTTACCTGGGTTAGGATGCAGCACAGGTCAGTCAGCCTGCCTGCTCCAGTCCGAGTTAGGATTGGGCTGTGAGTTAAGCTTGTTAGACTGTTTGCACCTCACCTCAAAAAGAAACCCTACCTGGATGTGCATTCCAGAAGGAAGAGAGTACTGTAGTACTCCAAAACGTTCAAATTAGGAAATGAAACAAAAAGATGCAGAAAATGGTGGGGGCAGCCTTGCCATGCTTCCAGCCCTAGGATAATCCCCCTTTAGATATACTACCAGCTGCAAGGAGTGCCTACACAGCTTTACCTGTGGCCAGAATCTCATTTATATTTGGCCATGAATATCTCAAAAAGGATATACTTTCCAGCTTGATCAACCTGCACATATACATGCCTCCAGTAGAGGGAAACCTTGATATTTTGTAAAATAGCATACATACACAGAATTCTAATATTTACTAGTGAACCATTCTGACCACAGGAATCAAACAAGCTCTCCCAAATGCTGAATTATTAAATTATTAAAAATGAGATGTGCAATACAGTCAATCCTCTATATGCAACCTCGCTTATCTGTGAGGAGCAGAATTGCTACTTTCCTCATCATCTAAAGGAGCTCTCCTTTAAGTGCTCCCTCTGTCCCAAGTTAAAGGGATGGCAGCTCAAGAGCGAGCCTTCTCTGTAATGGCTCCACAAATATGGAATTCCCTTCCAGAAGAATTAAGAACTACACACTCCCTCATGGCCTATTGGAGAGGGCTCAAATCATTCCCCTGGTCAACTGTTTTCCCACCCAACAAAGGCCTGATGAGGAGAATTGGGTCTAGCTTCTTTCTTTAACATTCTCTGTGTTCCCATTAAATGTTTAATTTCTTTTCCTT
The DNA here is from genome assembly GCA_029204185.1 of Lerista edwardsae. Taxonomy (NCBI): domain Eukaryota; kingdom Metazoa; phylum Chordata; class Lepidosauria; order Squamata; family Scincidae; genus Lerista; species Lerista edwardsae. The sequence goes on from JAJKFI010000080.1 coordinate 1,483,802, forward strand.
CTTTTCTTAATGTTTTACTTATGGTGGTTACAATTTACCTTTTTGTTCTCTGTAAGCCGCCTTGGGCATTTGCTTCAGCATGGGAAAGGCAAGGTATAAATTCTTCAAATAAATAAAATCTGCGCCCGTCCTTGTTATCCACTATGCAGAGACCTTCCAAAGGCTGCAGGGACCTTCAGAATGGCACCTACAACTACGGCTGACCCCTTTAAAAATTCTGATAGAAGCATCCGCCAGCCATGTTTAAAGGGACCATGCTGGTCACAGGTGACATTCTGAAGACTCCTGGAAGGTCTCTGCAACATTCAGAGATATTTTGGCACTTCCTGCTGCACTCTGTTGGCTTCCTGAGGATGAAAGTTCTTCTGATGGCAGATAAGATACCCCTTGCACCTAACCTCATTGATCCCGTAGGAACCCATAGGATTCAATGAATTCATTATCTATGAGGATTTCCAGAAACCAAACCCTAGTAGATAATGGGGATTGACTGTATTTTAAAAAGTAAATTCAACTGAACAACTATTCAACTATGTTCTCTATTGTTCAGTTAAGCAGTACCAGGAGTTCACTGACAAGTCTATACAGGTGATCCTCTTAAGCAATACCATTTATAGTAACTGTGTGTTGGGAGCCCTTAGTTTTAGAACAACTTGGCAAAGAGAAGTGATAATATCAGGCTAAGCCACAACACCAGTGTCAAAGTTGCACTCATTGCTCTACATCCAAACAACCATTTCATATCTGATTTACATGCAGTTTCCTAAATTACTGCTGAATGGTTTGGGTATAGAAGTAGAATAACCTAAGAAAATCTCAATACGGTGACATTCCTGGACACTTCGGCATCTGGGGGCCCACCTCTTGGGGTATTACCTCCCTTGCTGCCCTGGGGGCATTCTGCACGCAGCCTTTCCAGCCCTCAGAAGGCCTTTTCTAAGGGCCTTTAAACGTCACTTCCAGTTTTCAGGAAAAACCCAAAAGTGACATTCAAAGGCCTTCTGAGGGTGGGAAAGGCCACATGCGGTCTCTCTGGCCCTCAGAACACCTCTGAGAGGAGGCAGAGGGCACAGGCAGCCCTCATGGTGGCACTTGTGAGGTGTGGGCATCACCCCCCATCTGCTTGTACCTGTGGATCCCCACACCAGGAATGCAACTGCCTCAAGTCTTCTAGAATGCAGTGTTCTTGAAAAACATACAGCCCAATCTTATACTCCTGATATGCCAGTGTATCACCGCTTGTTCTGATGGAACAATGTCCTAAACAGTGTAGAAATCCACCCATCAATGTAAGCACTGTGTATGCTGGCACAATGCTAGAAGAATACTGCAACAATGTAGCTTGAATGCCAATGCTACACAGCTGGCAAAGAGGTCAAAACTGAGAGGAAATTGGAGCATAACGTAAGAGGGACATGGGTCGGTTTAGGTAAGATCAATGTATGCCATATCCCAAGTATCTCTCAGATGACAGACATGCCCCCAATGCTAGAAGACAATGAATGTGAAATTAAAACTCATTCATGAAAAAAATGGCACTCCACAGTGAGTTGGGTTCCCTCTTTTTTTTGGCTTGGGCTCAGCTGTAATGTTGAACCATAAATTAGCTCAAGTGTGTGAAGAAGCCTAAGGGAGCCACGGGCACACACACCCCTTTCATGCACAAGAGGAGAGTGAAAGCTTTTGCTTTCACTTCAGAATGAATTGCAGTTTGTTAAATAACTACGGTTAGAACAAATCAGGATATTAAACCACAACTTGATCCTGGGTTGTCCAAATTATAGTTACTTAGCAAACCTTAATTGCTCTGCTTATATTAATGGAGAACTGTAGCTTGTTCTCCAAGTGAGTAAAGGGGAGAAAGAGGGGCCCATGAACCTTTAGCTTGCTTAGGGGTCCATGAACCTTTAGCTCACTTAGGCTGCAATCCTATACACATTTTCCTGGGAGTAAGCCCCACTGAACACAATGGGACTTCTGAGCAGACATGCCTAGAATGTGCCCTTAGACTTGTTCACATATTGCTAAATCCTAGTTTAATGATATGTTTTATCTCCAGCCTACCCAACTTCATATCCCATTTCAAAGATGTGGTGAACTAATGCTTAAGAACAGGGAGGAAAACCCAAATAACCTTAACAGCCACAATCCAACTGGGCTTGACAGATTTCACTGAGCTTATGCACACTTAACTCTGCATTTGATTTTGGTCAAGGGTTGCCTGTAACTAAAATGATCTTTGGGCCTTTCTGCATAAATTAAAATGTCCTGTTAAGGTTCATTTTTGGTACACTTCTCACAAGAAATATAGTTTGAAAGCTCTTAACTTTTAAGCATACTTACTTAGGAGTCTGATGTGAGACAATTGAATATTCTGAAGTACCATTTTTGTACTGAATGTGATTATTACTTTGACACCAAACCCAATGGTCTTCATTTGCTTGCAATTTCAGTAGAGAAATACCATTTTCTCTATTATTTATTCCTAAAAAATATAAGGAAAAATGTTTTTGGTGGAAGTATTTTTAAAATGTTATTTTACATTATTATTTCTTAATTTTTTTTGAGTACTATGCACAGTACAGAAAACATTGTTAGCAGACTGCATTCATTAAAGAATGTGATTGTATGCTTGGCGCCTCCCCACCCACAGTATCTTGATCTGGGTAAGAACTGAGGAGTGGGGGAATGGAAAAGGCACCTCAGTGGCTGCTATGTAGAGGGCAAAAACAAGCATGCAAGCAAATCACATGCTTTACATCAGTGGTCTTCAATCTTTGTCGTGCTGTGACCCTACTAAATAAATAAATAAATAAATAAATAAATAAATAAATAAAGTATAGGGGCCCTCAGTCATTCTGGCCCCCCCCCCCCGGGGACCCTATCCTCCCATCCCTACCCCTGTTGCCGGCTACTCCCACAATGCCTTCACACTACTGATCACTGTAACCAATTATTCTTACTAGAGAGAGCAGAAAAAGCTTGGTACTAGTGAAAGCTATTTTAGCACAATTGCTAAGAACCTGAGCAGGACTCCTGGTACCTGAAGGGGTACACCAGATGCCTCCCCCTTTACCTGGTGATGCTCTAGTCCAGTGGTCTTCAACCTATTTTCATTCCCATAAGTTGCTGCAACCCCATAACTGAAGCTTCGTGACCCCGCTGGGGTCTGGAACCCAAGGTTGAGGAACACTGCTTCACATAACATGTACCTCTTGTTATCCATGGGGGTTCCTTTCTGACTGTAGTTTGGTTCTTATTTGGCTTTGCTTAACAATAGCAAACCAAGGTGGCAAACTGCATATGGTTTTGATTTAAACCGAAGTAGCTTTTAAAATTCAATTATTTCAGCACAATGTTCAGTGAAAATAGTTAGGTGTTTAAACCTAAACAACTGTAATAACTCTGAAGACAATGCTTCAAACCAATTAAATGATTAACTCAACAGTGCAGCTTAGAAGAATGTGTCTAATGTGTCATGGCTGCAGAACATTGGAACCAGTAGCAAGAGAATAAGAAAATTATTTCCAGTGAATTTGAAGGCAAAAGACCTGCTAGTCTGACACTATATTGGCACTATGTGTAAATCTGATCCTCACAGCAATAAAAGAGAAAGGCAAGGAATATGGGTGCGGTTACCAGATGCAAATGGATTGCAAATGGGGACAGAGTTTATATTTATACCTTTAATCATTGTACAGAAGAGGGAATTTTGGCAGGTGCAGCTCAACATGGAAGGATGTCCAAAGCTGTATCTGCCAAAATTCCCTTTCTATACAATAGTTAAAGGTATAGGCAACTCTGTCCCCGTTTCTAACTAGGAACTCTAAATATGGGAAGGGACGGTCCATTCTCAGTATCTCTTTCCAGTGAATTCCAGTGGAGACTCTTTCCAGAGTCTCCACTGCTGGGCAGGGTAGGGTGTGTGGGGGGGTGGGTTTCCACCTCATGTCCCATATATGTGAAACTTCATGAGATAAGATGATTTTATTATAATCCACTTTCAGGTTATTGCAAAAGGTGGGGGTAAAAACACTTCATAGTAAATTCATCAATAAACAGCTAGAGCAGTGATTCCCAGACACAGGGTCGCAACCTGATTCAGGATCGCAGGAACCTTTTAAAAGGTTGCCAGAGGCTTGGTGATTGACCTGTGAGTGGCAGTCCTGGGGGCTTACTCACCCTGTGGCAACCTCAGCTGCCCCCACCCTGGAACTAACTGCAATGACTTCATCACATCACTGCAATTATTTCCTGAAAGTGGCACCTGCCCCCTCTGACAATCGCCCCTTCTTTGTGCTGCTGCAAGTGGTGCTCTCCCCCCTGTGATTGTTGGAGGAATCTTGCGCCGCTGCAGATGCTGCAGCAGCACAAGATTCCTGTGTATCAGAGGGCAGATGCTGCTTGTAGCGCTGCAAAGCCGCTTGGCTTCACAGTGCTACAAGAGCCGTGTGTCCCTCAGATAATGGAGGAATCTTGCACTATTGCAAGGTTTGCAGTGATATAAAATTCCTCCAACATTTGGAGCAGGAGAGCACCAATTGCTACAAGCATCTTCCCCGCCGATAACAGAAGAATGGAGGAATCTTGTGCCACTGCAAGGTTTGCAAGGATGAGCAAATGACATGAGGGGGGTAGGTAGTCACAAGGCTGCCTGATTCACCCAATTGACTGCAAATGCATGCTGAAGAGAGAAGGGAGCTGTTTTTCTCAAGAGCAGGTGCCATGTGTGAGCCTTGCTCCACACAGCCTTCAGTCCTAAAAAACTCTTTGGAGTGACACCAGAGCTCTTCCAAGCTGCCTCCCCTGGCCCTGTCTCCCCTGGGGCAACATGTGAGCCTGCACTACAGTCCTTTTTTTCTTTTGCTCCTTGCATAATTTTTATCCAGCTTTGCCTGCTGAATTATGCAGAATATGCAATTATGCCCATTTTTTTCTTTTGCTCCTCGAAATCTGTAAGTGTGAATTTGTTGTGTTAATGTGGAGTGTGTGAAATAGAGAGAGAGGGACTTTTAAAAATGTGACTTCAGGCATGCTTCTATGTGCACGTGTGCGCGTGTGTGTGCGTGCATTAAAAATTAGAATGTGCCAATTTTATTTCTTTTGATCCCCACCTCAGATTTATGAGTGTGTAAAGTAAGTTTCATTTCATTTAGGACCCAATCCTGGGCCTATTACCATATGTGGTACGTGTGTACCGCCCGGGCAACTGTCACGCATGGCACTGTAAAGTGCCTCCAACGCCACCGACATGCCCCTACTGCTGGCACTGGGCTGGTGCCATGGCAACTCCACCCGCGAGCGCCCTGGAGGGAGAACTGGTTGCCAGCAAGTGGTGAGTTTGCCCTCGCCAGCAATGTGGCCTTTCAGGGCAGGGCGGGAGGGCGTTCCTGGGCAGGGAGAGGGGTGGAGGGGAAGTGGGACTGGCGAGGAGACCCATCGCCCACCTTGCACCCTTACCGTGGAAAAAGGGGACAAATGTCCCCTTTCCCCACTGATCCTCCAGGGGCTGCCTGGCTGCTGCGGGATGGCGCGGTAGCTGACTAGTTACCACTGCGCTCCCAGGCAGTCGGGCAGTTCAGGACTGGGCTGCCCATTAATCAAATACCCGAATTAATTTTGTTAATTATTTATTATTAACGTGGACCAACTTCATAGGTCATGAGATGACCAGAAAATTGGATGTATGGTCACAGTTAAAAAAAAGTCTGGGAACCACTGAACTAGAGAATGGTAACAATTTCAAAAAGAGGGCAATAGCTACAATGTACTTGCATATAAACAGGTCAATTCTGAAGCAGCTTCAATGCACTTACAAATCAGCAGGTCCATTCTGAAGCCATCTCCCCCAATTCTGTTTCCCATCCCCCTACCCTACCAATGCACATATGTGCGCTATTGTGTGCACACATGCATGTGCCCATTGATGGTCACAGTGCGGGGGTGGGGGGGGTCCATTTACCTGCCCACCCAGTGATCCTCTCTAAAAGCACAAAGAAGCGGAGGATGGCTTATTTTCTTGCTCCAAGCGCTGTTGCCACTGTTTCTTCCACAGGTCACTAGAGGGAGTGCTGGGAGGCAAGCTCCCTTCACTCCTGCTGCTAGAGGCAGCTGTGGAAATGGCTGCTCTGAACTAGAAGGAGGAAGGTAAGCTGCCTTCTCTTTACCTCCCTTCCTCATTCAAGTCCACTGCTGCCATCTCTGCCTCCACCTCTTCCTCTAATGGCGGGTGCAGTGAAAGCTCCTCACATTTTCTCTACCAGCTCAAGAGGAAACAGCAGGGGCAGCAGTGCTGGTCCCTGGTCTTGGAGGAAGCCTTCCCTATCTCCCTCTTGCACACTAGCATGTGGGAAGAGGATGGAACCAGATTGCAGGCAGGCAAAGGAAGCAGTGGGTATGTACAAAGGTACCACCCATTAACTTGTCACTTCCCCCAGCTTGCCTCCTGAGATGAAATTTTCAACTCAATTCATTGCTGAGCCAGCTCTGCCAGAACCACTATAAAAGCTGAAAAGGAAAATTGGAAATTGCCCCTTGTAGTCTTTACAAGGAATGATTTTCATACAAACTCCATGTAACATTGTTATATGGAATAAATACAAAAAAAACCCTAAACACTGGTTAAAACAATACCTTCTTGGAAAGCAGTCCTTCCATGAAAATCAGCTACATACTGTCCAGAAATAGATTTTAAACTGTAATGAAAAAAATGGTAGAAAAATAGCTTTAACAAAGTACAGTACAGTTAAGAATATACTCCAAAATGTCTTATTCAATATCACAAAACACTTCACTGTAGTTCCTAAATTCAGACAATTGCTGTATAATTGACAGTGCACATCCTGTTAAAAACCTTCCACGTTATTTGATTTCTTCTTATTTCTTACCTGGATAGCAATAATTGGACTAGATTAATCAGTATGCTCATCATGATACAGGATAGGCTCCAGTTCTTGGACTGAAGAGGTCCCTTTTATCCCATGGCACAGGAAAATTACCATATACAGATAATATTTAAAATGTTAGTACAGGCATGCCCCGGTATTTGCTGGGGTTCCATTCCGGACCCCACCATGGATACCTGAAACCGTGGATATTGGGGACACCTTTTTAAAGATAGGGGATCATTAGTGGTTTTGCTGCAACGAAGTAAAAAAAAGATGTTTAATGTTCCCCTATCTTTTTAATAGGTATCCCAGTATCCATGGTATCCGTGGATAACGGAAACTGTGGATACTGAATCAGTGCATAAAGGGGCACACCTGTAATCTGAATAATATACATATATTTGGGGAGCATGACAGGTTGCAGGTATGGGATTAGCCAGGACAGGTACAAGAAGAGGGAATATATCTCAGGGCGCAATCCTACCAGTGCCGGCATGGCAAGTCCAGCTGGCCTGCGCCATATCCAGTGCTGGGTTGGGGAGGCTGGAGCCTGCCTATGGTATTGGAACATTCATTCCCTTACCGTAGGGGTGGCTCCAGCCTCCCCTATGTGCTCCTCATATCTGCGCCCGCTAAAGAGCAGGTGCAGATCTGAGGAGACCATGTGGCCTGAATTGGGGCTGCGCAGCTTCTCCAATGGGCCTAGGATTCGGCCTTGTGGCCGAATCCAAGGCCTGACCATATCCCGCCATCATCCCACCCACATTTCGCCAATCCCCGGGGCGCACTGTCATGGTGCCTCCCTTGCACTGGCCGGCTTTGGCCGACGCAAGGGAGGTGCTGCACAGGCACTACAGGGCCAGCGCTGTGGTCCTAGTGCCAACAAGGGGCAGCCAATCAGTGCCCCCGTGTCAGCACTAAGTGCGCAGCACCGGCATACCACCGTTGTGCCAATGCTGCGTGCACTGTAGGATTGCACTGCCAGTGTATGTCTATGAGTGATCCAAATACCAACGTTTAAATACAGATAGAGGAAGAAGTTTGATATCTTAGAAATAAGTAGCAAAGAGAAAAAACAAAATCTCTATAACAGTGATTTGCTGTACTCTGGAATTATCCTTTTAGGTGCAGCACTGTGGAAGCCTTACTGCTCCAAGCCATAGCCACCGTTTGTCACATCCAATCTTCACCCAGACTTGCACCAGGCAACCACTCAGGACAGAAAGCCTTCCGAGATGGCAGGTAGCAGAAGTGGGTGCCCAGTGTGAGGGTGCAATCCTATAATGGCCCTTCGGCCCCCATGTTGGTGCTAGTGCCATTAGGCCAATGCTAGCAGCAGTATCGGCTACAGCGCCACTCGTGTGAAAGCTGAACTCAGCTGGCAAAAGAGTGGTTCTGGGTGGGGGGAGGGCAGGCGGGCAGAAGTGGGCAGGAAGTGGGCCAGTAGGCATGCTGGCCCATGAAGGAGGGTGGAGCTGGCATGCGGCTGGTTTGCTGCATCTAAAGGCACAATCCTAAACTGAGTTAGGCTGGTATAAAACCAGCGAACTTTGGCCAGCACAAGGGACACTGTAAAGTATGTTTGGGCCACTCTCGGAGTCAGAGAGGCCAGCACACAGACGTGTGCCATCCTCCCTGACTCCGAGAGTAGTCCAAACAACCTTTATGGTGGCGCTTGTGCTGGCCAAACTTTGCTGGCTTAGTTTATGCCAGCCTAACTCCAGTTTAGGATTGTGTTCTAAGCCTCTTGCCTCAGGCTGCACGGCCCCAATTCAGGCTGCGTAGCTTCCTTGGCTCTGTACATGTTATACAGCAGGCGCAGATCTGAAGAAGCCATAGGGGAGGCTGGAGACGTCTCTGGGGCAAGGGTGCGAATGTGCCCTTGCCCCAGGGAGGTTCTGGAGCACACCAAAGCTGTGCTGGATTCAGTGCAGGCCAGCTGGCCTCACTATTCACAGCGCAATTTAGGATTGCGCTCTGAGCCTATGTGAAGACTGGGCATCACAAACAATGGTTGAAATGTAGAATGGTAAGGTTTTGCCACCGCCACACCCAGAAGCATAATCCTGGAGTGCTAGATTCAGCCCACAGGTTGGGGTTTGAAGGCCTCTGCTCTCTTAGCGCAACCAGTTCACAAAATCAAGGGTGAAATTCCAGATCTACTGGAGAGAAAAAGGTAAAATTGTTGATTTGATCTCATTAAGATGATGTTGAAATACTTTAAAAATATTTAGCTCCATCTCTTTTAATAACGAAATCCCCAATGGATTGTTCAAAATATGTGCCTTTATACTTGCTTTGTATCTGCTGCAGCTCCATTATCAGATTTACATTTTGCTTTCACAAGATTTTTAAATTTCACATCAGTCATAGAAGGAAGCAGAAGTGGTACCACTATGCAGAATAAGGACAGCTGAGGAGGTAATATTGCTCCTGAGGAAGACTTCTTTTTTTGTCCCAAAAGAAATTTCAGTTTACCTTGAAATTGCATTGTCTGAAAAACAATAAAAGAGAAGCAAGTCCTCAAAATATATGTCACACAGAAAAACTTAAAACAATGTATAACATTTGCAAATCATTATATTCTAATGTTTTAACATATACTTTCACGCTATCATTAGATGGTTGCAAAGTCATTCCAAGTAGTTAGATCCCATGTAGCGAAAACAGGAAGTGCCTTGCCGACACCTATGGCCATGACCAGAAGATGGTTCCAGTTGCATCTGGAGGTCCTACTGCAATGATAGCGAACCAATGACATGTGTGTCAAAGCTGACACACCACAATGTTTGGGGTGACACACCAGCATTCACCAATGCCTAACAAGAACTGAGTTTGTTTTACTCATTTTTCATTTTTGTAATTATTTGATGCTTCTTTATATAATACACAGAACCATACATGATTTGGTGCATTTTTATTTAAATAAATAAATAAATAAATAAATAAATAAATAAATAAATAAATATGGAACTGTTTCTCTTTTGTTTGGGAGGGGGATTGTCACACCAGCAAAGTCAAGTTAAGCCTTTTCCTAAGCTGTGACACACTGAGCCCAAAAGGTTCGCCATCACTGTCCTACTGGACCCCACCCATGGATTCCATTATCTGCAAGGGGTCCGAAAATGAGCCTAAAGATATGAGGTCCAACCTCTACTGTTTTTTATAGGGTAGGGCAGAGGTTGTCAAACTCAGGCATCGTTTTGCCCCAGCCTGAGAAGCTCTGCCTGTCCCTTAAAAGTGTGGGGAAAGAGAAAGCCGACACAATCCCCAGGATCACACTGCTGACAGGGATTATAAGGGATGTTTTCCACTTACCTGAGTGAACTCCAGCCTCCTGAGGGTCTGGGGAGACCTACAGACACCTCTTTTAAAACGCATTTTAGAAGTTTTTAAAAGTAATCAGAAACTACTTCCTGTTTTGCGATAAAAAAATGGGAAGTGGGTTCCGATTGCCTTTTTTATAGGAGGCTGAGGAAAACGCCCACTCCCATCCCTGGGATCATGGGGATCGTGCTGCTGCCTTTGACTCACCCCTTACCTCGGTACTTATCTTGGTTCTCAAACTCTTGAGGAGGGCACTGGTATGGGAATGTGTTCATGGAACTGAGGGAGCAGTGGCCCGAAAAAGATTAGGAATCACTGCTCTAGCTGGTCTCTCTGAATGAAAATAAGTGCAACTAGACATTTGTAGGCAGAATTGGTGAATGTGGACAGATCTAAGCATCTGCTCTCCGCTCATTCTTCTCTGCAAATGATTCTATTACCTTTGCAAATGCAGGTAGCAATGTACCAAATTGTTACGAAGTTACTTCCCAAAGTAGCACCAAAAGTTGGGGAAATACATAAATAATTTCAATGTCAAGTTACTGAAATGTTATATAGCCAATGTCCTGTTTTTCCACCTTTATACATTTTGTACGAACCATTATTTCCACATGAACTAATGACATACATGGTTTACTTACAAGAAAGCCAGAAGTACTTTCTAAAAGGCAGCGGATTCGACAAGTAAAACATCGAGTTAAAAAGGATGAAAAGTCACTCTCCTGGCCTTTAAACATTTTGTTAAGAATAAATTCTTCTCCTAAAAACAGTAATATGACAAGTACATTTCAGATTATAACAATGGACAATTATTATTTTTTTAAAGGCATCTGAACAAGAGAAAGGAAGTAGGACAATGACTTAGTAGGGAAGGGACAATGGGGTATGGAAAGCAGGAGAGTGGGGGAAAGGAGACAGCATGAAGAGACAGGGAAGAGGAAAGCATAAAAGTGGTAGGGAGTTATAAAAGAGAAAAATGGCAAGCATCGTTGGGAAGTTGAGAGGAGGTAAATAAGGTAAGGCAGTGTTTCTCAAACTGTGGGTTGCGGTTTGCACCAGTGACTTTCAATTTGCATCCGCAAGGCATTTTGAGGCCTGCAGAGGCAAATGGAGTTGATCATGAGCTCTGCGTAATTCAGAAGTGGCCTCTGATGGCTCCCAAAAATGCTTTGCTGCATGTTAGCGAGCATCAGGGCGCAAACCAGTATGAAGGACGTGGTGGGTCCTGGCGGTATAAAGTTTGAGAACCAAAGAGAGAAATAATTTGCCCCTTCTCACTCCATTTCTGTTCCTGCCACAATGCTGTGCATATCCCTACTTGTTTCTACAGAATATTAATTCACCAACCATACCTGCTTCAGTCTGCATGTTTTGACCAGAGACCAGTTGTGGTGGATTCATGGCCCAATGCAGCTGTCTGCAGAAATCCTGTCGATCATCCACATGAATATAATCATATATATTTTGATGCATAACATCAGTCTGAAATAATAACATTTATTAATTTATGTCTTTGTTAACATGAGCTCTTACATTCTGCTACTGTAGCTTGAAACAAAGGGTGGACATGATCAGGGAAAGTTTTAGGCTGAGGCAACATATGGTTATCTGTTTATGGAACGTCAAACGGATCCTTTCATATCAAGGAAGAAACAACATTCCAATCTCTAGTAAGAAATGAAGGCTCAATTTTCCAGTAGGTCAGAACCACAAGGAGATTTTCATTTTCATTTAGGAACCGAAGTGTACCTTTTTCAAAGTTGAGCAAGATTAACAGCGCAATCCTATACTGTACTGTACAGTGGGCCTGCTCTATATCCAGACAAGTATCCTGGGAGGCTGGAGCCTCCCCAGCACAAGGGCACATTTGTGAGGTGCCAGCCTCCCCTATGGACTCCTCAGATCTGTGCCTGATAAACAGCAGGCGCAGATCTGAGGAGACCACGCGGCCTGAATCGGGGCTGCGCGGCCTGGGAAATGGGCTGCCCACCACCCACCCAGAAACTTCTTCTCCCTGCCCACTCCCTCCCTCCCTCCCACCTTGGCACTCCTTTACGCCAGCCGGCTTTGGCCGATGCAGAGGACGCACATCGCGAGCGCTGGTCTCGGTGTGTTAGCGTCGACATGGGGGTGCCACTCTGTGCCCCCACATTGATGCTACGTACAGGTCGGGATTGTGCCCATAGATGGGAAAAGCAAAAAAATTCAGTGTTTGTGAGAAATGGGAAGTTTAACATAAACATTCTTCCTAGATTTCTTTTCCTGTTCCTCTCCGACCTGCTAACAATACCTTAAAAAATACCTGGATGGACTGTTCATGAAGTGTATATGGAATTACTGTACAAGAAATCAAGAATAAAAAATAGTAATGCAGACTCAAAGGCGGAATGGAGAAATGGGTGTTCCTAACATAATATCATGCAGCCATTCTGGTAGCATTATTACAATGAACTAACTAGGAACAAATAAAAGGAAATCCTCTTGGGAGACAGAACAACATGGAACAGAGATTTCATTAGAGCTTTGGACATTGTACCAGATAAAAATCAACAGGCAGGGTCTCAAAATGTAATTCGTGATACAGTTCAAAAAATCTGGTCCAGAGAGGATCTGGTTCCAACCATATTCCCCTTCAGTACTATACAGTCATGAACTAAGATTTGCCAGGATAAATAACTCTTATGAGGACCCAATCCTATCCAATTTTCCAGTGCCGATGCAGCTGCAATGCAATCCCAAATAAGGGAGCAAACGTTCCCTCTTCTTCAGGAGGCCTCCATGACTTCCCCTCTATTACAGGTTGCAGGACATGGCATGGGTGCATCGGTGTTAGAAAATTCGATAGGATATGGTCCTGAGATAGAGGAAGATGGGTCTAAGCAGGACAGAAGACTAGATGAGTAACACCACAATTAAGGTTTATGCAGAACTTACTCAAATGTCATAGGAAATACATCATCCTTTTTCCATACGAACAAATTAGATAGCATATCTTATCCTAGCATTAAAAAAAGTAGCCCCAAAATTATTAAAAATAAGGAAAAAAGAAATGGTTTTGTCTAAAGTTTCTAAAGTACTGATGGAACAGTCGAGGAATAGAAGGTAATTGGAAAGGGATGGTGGAAGCACGCCCAGTTACGCCCTCTCCCCACCCACTCCCTCCCTTGCGTCAAAATGGCGCCTCCCTTGCACCAGCTGGCTTCGGCCAGTGCAAGGGAGGCAAGGCGCAGGAGCAATGGGACCACTGCGGCCTGCAGTGCCGGTCTTGTTGCCTTAGTGCCGATGTAGGGGTGCTGCTCGGCGCCCCCGCATTGGCGCTAATGTCGTTGAGTCGATGCTATGATGTAGCATTGATGTGACGGGCAGCCTGGGATTGCACTGTGAGTCAGAGAGGCCAGCACATAGACGAGCATTATCCTCCCTGACTCCGAGCACTATCCTCCCTGACTCCGAGCACTATCCTCCCTGACTCCGGGAGTGCTCCAAAGGCGCTTTATGATGGCCAGCCAAACTTTGCTGGCCTAACTGTGCCTGCCTAATTCCAGGTTAGGATTGTGTTCTTATTAATATAGTAGGATGCAGTACACAATCTAGGAGTTTATCAGCCCAAAATACACTGCTCCCATTGGCCAGAATAGTTGTCAGTCATAGTGGAGTGCTATAACAAAGCAGCACTTAAGAACATAGTGTTATGAGAGGCATTACAGCAATTGGTATTGAGGTACCATGGAATACTGCAAGGGACAAAATTGCAGAAAGCAGTGCATTTTAATATTTTGCTTTGGATTAGACAGTTGTTATATCTGTGAGATAATGACCCACAACTATCAGGAGTACCCGTTTCAAATGAATTTGGTATTTTTAAAAAAACTTAATAGTTGTAAATCTGACTTTTATATTCCTATTAGTTTTACTTGGATTCCAAAGAGAGTTTCTAAGCAGTGCAGTTAGTGGTGCTTTTGCTGAAGTTTTAAAAAAGAAAAAATATTTCTAGAACTATGTCTAATACTCACAAAGCAAATATCTCAGTGTCAAATTACTGCTTAATGCACGTGGATTTTAGTTGGGATTGGGCTATTAAGTCTGAGCTATCGCAAACAAGGAAATTACAGAATATTATGTTATGTGGAAACTATACAGTAACTTGATCTGCCAAAAAGGCATGTGACAAAAGTAGTGATAGGATGTGATTTTACAACTGCTGACAGAAAAAAGGAATACTTTACAATAGGCAGCACTCCAGTATTTATTTTTATGCATTTACCTGATGAAACCCTAGATAATCCACAATTGTTGGTGATGCATAGAATATCATTCCATCAGCACTTACGACCAAAGCAAAACCACTCAATGACTGCAAAAGAAAGCAACAATAAAAGAAATGTTGAAACAAAATGGTTAACTATGTTCTGCAAATTCACAAAAAATATAATAATGTATTTTGTCTTTTTTCTTAACTGTCAAAATCACAATATGTGCATGAACAGACTTAACTACACATTGGCAGCCCAAGCCTTAGGAGCAATGGTACTAAAACAGCCACAGTTGCATGCTGTGGGATCTGCAGCAGCAGCCAGGGTCTCCTCAGGGGATGGAATGAAGACATTCATCCCCTTCCCAAGGGCAAAGCCCTGGCCCCTGCAATGGGGCTGCTCAATTGCCGGCTATTTTACAGCCCCATGTTTGCCCAGCCCAAAGTGGGGCATAGGATCTGTCAGTGGAAGACACCCCTGGGTCCCATCCCCTGTACAGGCCCAATCCTCCCCCTCCTCCACCCAATTCCTCCCCCTCCCTGCCTTTCCCCCTGCCCTCACTCCACTTACCGGTTGCTGGTGGACTGCCAGCAGCCTTTCCTCTCGGGACTGAGGCTTGGCACTAACTAGTGCTGGGCCAGCACCAGTGCTTTCTCCTTCCACAATGTCACAAATGTGCTTTACGGCATGTTTGTGACACTTTTATCGGGCGGTACGCAAGTACCTCCTACCAACCTAGCAGTTTGAAAGCACCTAAAAAGTCGAGTAGATAAATAGGTACCACTTTGGTGGAAAGATAACGGTGTTCCGTGCGCCTTGGCATATAGTCATGCCGGCCACATGACCACGGAAGCTTGTCTTAGGACAAACACCAGCTCTTTGGCTTAGAAAGGGAGATGAGCACTGCCCCCTATAGTCGGTCACAACTAGACCATTTCGTTGTGGGGAAACCTTTACGTTTACGCACATACCACTGGAAATGAGGGCCTTAGGATTGGACCCTAAATAATCCTGAAAAAGCATTTCTTGGATAGAGATATATCTATATCTCCATCACTCAATACAAATTCACAGACACTATTCCACATTGGCACTAAACACCCATAGTGGTGGGATGACCCTAGTTGTGTGTTTCAGACTTTGGTCACAGCGAAGCCTGTGAGCCAGATTTGAAGTACAGTAGGCCCTTATTATTTGCAGTGGTTCCATTCCAAGAACCCCTGTGGATATCAAAATCCACAGGTGTTTAAATGAGTGGAATTTGGGGCCTCTAAACCCTCCAAATGCAACTGGAGCTGTTTCAGCTGAAAACTGGAAGTGAAAGTTTTCAGCCCTCAGAAGGCGTTCTGAAGCCCAGAGAACAGTGTGCTGTTGCGTGCTGCTTCCCCAGCCCTCAGAATACCCTCCAGATGCAACTAGAACACAGCTCTGGTCGCATCTGAAGGGAAACAGATGGGTTCCCCTGGACAGCAACCGCAGATTCCCAAATCTGCAGACGCCGAACCCATGGATAATGCGGGCCTGTACCTTCTTTTTTGTACCTCTGCTCCCTTGTAATTCTGAGAAAAGTCTGAATAGGAGCCAATATGCTAATTTCCCCAAAACAGCAGTAACTTCCAAAGATATCCAGAATGCCTGCTCAACTTTTAAGCTAATGAGAGAGACTATGCAAGTCAAAAGCAGCCATTTGGTGCACATTAGAGCAATGGATTCAAACCAACAACAGTCCTTATCAAACGTGTGATTATATTTGAAATGTGAATAAATAAATAAATTTTGCCCTGCCTATATCATGGACAATTATCATGTACAAACCCTTTTGTTAAGTAAGGAACAGATTGATCACTCCACCCCTAACCTAGCTACCTCCTGAAAGGCCAGTGAGCCCAACCTTCAGGAACTGAGAACATAACAGAAGACCAAACCTGAGATCCAGTTTTGAAAGTCAATAGGAGGCTGGAATGAGGCAGAAACTGTCTTATAATTAGCAGTTAATAACTGCTTATAACCTTTAGTTAATCTATATATATAAAGAAGAGCGTGGGTGTGTGTGTGTGTATGTATGTATGTAGGTAGGTAGGTAGGTAGGTAGGTAGGTAGGTAGGTAGGTAGGTTTCGCATAGGCTCCGCAACTCCTGGAGCGATCGGCACGAAACTCGGCACGCATGCACCTTGCGGCCTGGCAACAAACACTGCGGGGGTCGGGGCCCCCTAGCACCCCCGGGGGTGGGGGTACGTGGGAGTCCCCACGTGAAAACGGTCAAAAACGGCCGAAATCGGTGTCAAATCCACAGTTTCCAGGGTCGCCGAGATGAGCGGAGACGCCCCCGACACCATCAGAGTTCGGGTTCAGCCCCCCCCTCGATGTGGGGGGAAGAAGGGGTGCAAAACAAAACGTCCACCATGCCCCGCTGTGACGCCTGGACCGATTGGCACCAAACTCGGCATGTGGAAGCCTAGCGGCCTGGCCACAAACACTACGGGGGTCTGGGACCCCTAGCACCCCCGGGGGCAGGGATACATGGGGGTCCCCGCATGAAGATGGCCACAAACGGCCGAAATCGGCATCGAGTCCATAGTTTCCAGTGTCACCGAGACGACCGGTGACGCTCCCGACGCCGTTGGAGTCTGGGTTTGGCCCTCCCTCGATGTGAGGGGCAAGAAGGGGTGCAAAACACAATGTCCGCCATGCCCTGCTGGAATGCTGGACCGATTGGCACCAAACTCGGCATACGGAAGCCTAGGGGCCTGGCCACAAACACTGCAGGGGTCAGCCCCCCTAGCGCCCCAGGGGTGGGAGTACGCAGGGGTCCCCACATGAAAATGGTCAAAAATGGCCAAAATCGGCGTCGAAGACATAGTTTCCGGGGTCGCCAGGACGAGCGGCAACACTCCCGACGCCATTGAAGTCTGGGTTCGGCCCCCCCTTGGCGTGGGATGCGAGAAGGGGTGCAAAACAAAACGTCCGCCATGCCCTGCTGGAACGCCTGGACCGATCAACACGAAACTTGGCACACATACACCGTGCAGCCTGACGACAAACACTGCGGGGGTCAGACCCCCGTAGCGCCCCCAGGGGTGGGGGTACGCGGGGGTCCCCATGTGAAAATGGTCAAAAACGGCCAAGATCGACGTTGAATCCACAGTTTCCGGGGTTGCCGGGGCGAGCGGCAATGCTCCCGATGTTGTTGGAGTCCAGGTTCAGCCCCCCCTCGGCATGGGGGGCGAGAAGGGGTGCAAAACACAGTGTCCACCATGCCCTGCTGGAACGCCTAGAGTGATTGGCACCAAACTCGGCACGCGTGTGTCTTGCGGCCTGGTGACAAACACTGCGGGGGTCAGGCCCCCCTAGCACCCCCAGGGGTGGGGGTGCGTGGGGGCCCCCCGCGTGAGAACGGTCGAAAACAGACGAAATCGGCATTGGATCCGTAGTTTACGGTGTCTCCGAGGCGAGCAGCGATGCTCCCAACGCCGTGGGAGTTCGGGTTCGGCCCCCCCTCAATGTGGGGGGTGGGAAGGGGTGCGAAACAAGATGTCTGCCGTGCCCCGCTGTGACGCCTGGAGCGATTGGTGCCAGACTCGGCACGTGTGTGCCTTGCTACCTGGCGGGGATCAGGCTATCCCAGTGCTCCCGGGGGTGGGGCGTACAGGGGGCCCCACGTGAAAATGGTCAAAAACGGTCAAAATCGGTGTCGGGACCGTAGTTTTCTGGGCCACTGAGGTGAGCAGTGACGCTCCTGACGCGGTTGGAGTCTGGGTTCGGCCCCCGCCAGCACAAACTCTGGAAGATCATTTTGTTACCCGGGCAACGCCGGGTAACAAAAAGCTAGTAACCTTATAAAATGGAAAATGAAATCTTGAGAAATAACACCAACATATAGAGGGCCTCAGAGCTGGAGGGCCTCAGAGAACCTCCCAGACGTGACCAGAAGTGTCTTCTAGCTACGTGCCGGAGGTATTCTCAGATGCAGAGAGCCATGCGTGTCCTCTCTGGGCCTCAGAAGGCCTCCAGGATGTGACCGGAAGTTCGCGCTGGTGACTTCCAGGTGCGTCCAGGAGGTCCTCTGAAACCCTTCAACCATGGATTCCATTATCCATGGAATTTGGTATCCGCAGGGGTCCTGTAACTGATCCCCCATGGATGCTGATTGCCCACTGTAATACAAGCAAACTTTCCTACTCAGCTTATATTCAACACTGGCTCTTCCAGTTTGACACTTGGAATTCAATCACTAACTGTTCCGGAAAACAAGAACTGTTCCATGAATGTATTAATAACTTTAAACTTGCTACTACTGTTTTATTAATAAAATGTTTTTAGAATTGTGTGTTTCCATAGCGCTCATGAGAGTTACAAATAAAAAAATGCTACTCTTTAATTTATGAAAATAAAATGACAGCATGTGGTAAATCCACATGGATTCAATAACAAGCAAAATTTCTGTACTGGGATAACCACTTGAAACATATGAAACAGATATGTATTGTGAACATTTGTTTGTGGTGAGGTAAAGAGTTTTTTTAAATCTTGCATGTGGAATGAAATCATTTTTTTCTTCCTCAAAACGAAAAAAAAAACTTGGCTTGAAAATGTACTCAGTGTTCTTTGTCAAACATGTAGATCCAATTATATAGTCACGAAATGCTGCACCTGCTACTTAACAAACAATTAGCCCATCGTAGTTCACAGTGAGTTCAATGGGGTGGGGTGAAGAGAATAGTGTTCAAAGTATTTTTCAGATTAAAGTTATCAGTTTCTTCCATGAAGAAGGTTTAGAAACATTAATAAAAATGAAGACCAATGTTGTGAGGAAGGCATAACTTCCCTTGGCAAGCTCTGTAATATTCCTGCCCCCCTTTTCGTTCAGCACTTTAACTGAAAATCTGCCAGAAAACACTTCAAAGTGGTTTTGGTCAAGGTCACAGTAAGTAAACGTGTCCCAAGCCACATTTATTTCTCTTATGACTATTCTTTGAAATGAAGAAATGAAAATGACCTACACTGCAGCCTCCAGAGGCTAGGTTGCTATGGCTACCAAAGTACAACAGTCAAGGCCTAACTTTAACATATTTTCAAGTCACGCAACTACATTTTTAGAATCTGAACTTTCAGTTTATCTGGAACAGTTTCATTTATGAGTACTTTGCCCTTTTTCTGCATATTAGGGTGGGCCTGTTTTCCAAATAATTTGCTATTTTCATCATTTGGAGACGGAACACACATCCCTGTATTTCTTCCATAAGGATGTGCAGTTGTAAACACTATGATAGGAAAAACAAACCAGCTAGAGGGAGTTCTTTCTCCATTTGTAACATAATTATGCCTTTCTGTGCATTTACCAGTGTAAGGTGGCAGCCATTTGGAGGACAATTCCACCTCCATTAAACAAAACCAGCTCTTGTCTGGCTAATGGTATGAGCCCCTCCCGTACTATTCAAGATCTTTTGAAGAGATATTGTGCCAAGTTCAACCTCATGTAGAGGCTTCATTAGACTCAACAAGAAGCATGGCCATTTCCATGTCAGCCCCAATGCTCTGGAGCTCTCTCCAGAGGCTCTTTCAACCTCTTCTGCTGTCATTTTGGAGACTGCTAAAGACAATTCTTTTTATGAAGAACCTTTGGATAGCACTTTTTATTCTCCGTGCCCCTTTTCTGTCTGCTATATAGAAACTGTCATTGTTGATTAAAAGTGTTTTATTGATTTGACTTGTCTGTTTTATTGATGTTGTTTTATTTTGTTACCACTATGAAATGTATTATTTATTTATTTTTAAAATTACATTCTGTAGTTTCCCCTTCAGTTAGGGAGGTGCTTAAGATGACTATTCAAGTGTTACCAACAGTGGTGTAAAATATTTTAAATAAACTCACCTTAGTGTTGATTCTATATTTGTATCAAATATCTTGGAAAAAACTGTAAAAATGATTTTAAGCTATTTTTAAAAGTGTTAAAATAATTTCCCCCCACATACAATAGGTTTGTTTTAAAATGTGAGCCTTTCCTTTCTCAACTAAAGTTATTTTAGGTCCGTTGTTACTGAAACAGACTTTGGATGCAGTCAAGTGCTCTTTCTGAGGGCCCAATCCTGAAGCCTTTATCACTGGTGGTACGGTAAGTGTGTACTGCTGGCTAAAAGTGTAGCAAATGTGCCTAAGCCTGTTTGGGGTGGGGGGAGGCAGAGGAACTGGTCAGGGGGAGGGAAGGAGCAGGCCCATGAGGGAATGGGACCTAGCGGTGGCTTCCACCACTAGATCCAACGCTCCGCCTTGAACTGGGCAGCTCAACAGAGGGCTACTTGATTCATTGCAGTCAAAATAGACAGGCAGGGCACCCATGTAGGCGGCAGGGCTTTCACTGGAAGAAGGAGGATGAATGTCCCCTTCTGAGGAGCCTCCGGTGGCTGCCTGGCTACTGCTGAATACAGCGGTAGCTGTTTGGCTCAGAGTTGGGCTGCCAAGGCCAGAATACATGGAAGTGCACAAAACTTTCTCCCAAACTTTTTTTTAAAATGAAGTGCAGCCTCAAAAACCTGCGAAGTTGATTAAAGGAACAGAGTAGGAGGAGAAAGACAGGAAGGTTCATGCTTTTTTGCTGGCCAATTTTCCTAATCCAAATCCCATACATTACATCAGTTTTTCCCCTTTCACTGTGCAGGAAAAAGTACACATACCCACAGTGGCATTCCTAAACGGGGGGAGGGAATGCTAAGTGTTGCAGGAGCCTGAGCTCCTGTGTGACATGGCTCCTCCCCTTAATTTCAGACTGCTTTGTTCTCTGAGCTATAAATGGCTCTGGAGGTGAGCGGGAGGGGCCATGTCCAACAGATGCTCAAGTTCCTGTAACATTTAGTGTTTTGCCTCCCCCTGTAGGAATGCCACTGCTTACCAATATCTCCCCCACTAGAAATGAAAGCTACTGAGGGCACTTTAATTGGGCAAGACAGACAGTGGGAAAAGGTTTAAATTCTTCCACCATTCTCCTTGGTTGCTGGTCTTGATTTAAAGTAAAAAGTGGGCCCTAATCTGCCTTACCCATGTGTGAAATTGGCTTGTATCCCAACCTAAAGAAAGATACATTATCTGTTTCACATTTCATGAATGAATGTAGGTATGTGGGTTAGTTAAGAAGATGTCATGCATGGGCATGTGTGTACAGACACCTGCATGTGAAGGTGTAGTAATTTTTTGTAGTTGTGTAGTGTAGCAATTTTTTCTAGGGTGTGGTATGAATTACTGTAGTATAATCACGAATCCTGCTAAAGCTACTGTCATGATATGTGGAAGAAAAATCATAAACTGACTCAGTTCCATAGTACACTAGCATCAACGTGAACTAAAAAGGCATACTCACACAGACTACATGTGTGACCAATGTATCACAGGAGCCAAAAATCTGGGCAAAGTTACAGCTTTCCTTTCATGAAACAAAATATTGCCGATTTTCACATGATCTTGCAACTCTCACATTACATTGCTCATATGAATAGAATGTTTACAGGATTTTGTTCCCCTCAAGTTGCTCCTTGATGTGTCACTAGAACTGCCAATGGTTTCCTATGTTGGGTAGCTCTGTATACATGCATCACTGTAGCCAGTCTGATATTTACAGCAGAGGAACCTTCTAATTTTTTACACAGCACTGTATATAAAACAACCACTGACATTTTTTTAATGACTTGCAGCCTCCATATGTCTATCATGACATATGGAGAATACTAGAGGTCAGCACTTTGGCAACTGAAGAACAGCTTGTGCTATTGAGTGAGATCTAAGCAATGGGAAACAACACAATAAAACAGGTGCTCCAGCGACTTGAACATTATCCCATTGGGAAAGATATTTACTTGTGAAAACAACAGAGGAATTGTAGTTAAAGCATTGTGTTAAAAGGCACTTCTATTCTCGCACCCATACAGGTCTGCTTTTAGTAAAATCTAGGATTTTGAAGGGTTAAATTTTATTATTTCAAGTTCTATTGCTAAACCTGGTCTCTGGATATCAGAAACAAGCCCACACTTTCAGTTTCCTAATTTTAGAGCCAGAGTAGCCCTTCCAGCCAACAGACGGGCTTTGCCCAGCAGGCAGAGAGAAACACCTGGAAGGAGGCGGGGACAAGGAGAGGAACACCTCACCAGGGGGCAAGGGTTGGCTGAGCACTGGGGCAACCAGAGGGAGGGCGGAGGCCTAGGCCAGTGGAGCCTGGGCCTCCTGCATTTAAACCCCGGCTGGCCAAGGATGAGGACTGCAGGCAGAGTACAAGGCCCAGTTTGCCAATGACTTGGGGACCTCTAAAGGGAGCAGGAAAAGGGTGGACAACCCCTTGCCCGTGAAGCAGAGTCTCTGAGGCCAAGCTTCAGTCGAAAGAGTTGGCATGACGCCCACCAATGGACATGCCAGAAGGAGGCCCAGCCGAGGCAACAGGGGCGCCCCCTCGCCCCGGACAATATGATGTATTTTGTCTAGGGATAGGCGCTACCGTTCTAATGCAGCAAGTATCTGCGTTGTGATAGGGAGCAAGGGGGAGAGAAATTGTTTCCATCTTGTCATCCAATAACCCACTAGCATGCTTGTCTCAAGTCATAGGGACTCTTTCTCTCTCCTCTGCAACACTTTTAAGATTGTAGTAGCCAGAAATACTTTCATTAGACATGAGTGAGTAATAATAATACTTCGCATTTACAGATAATGTGTTAGCATTCACATACATTGGAAGGTGGTGGTGGTCTCACGGGATTCTAGGTGAGAGAACTGAGAAAGACAGCTAAAGGCAAATGAGTTCATGACCAAGGTCAGGCTTGAATCAAGGACTTCCTCGTTTTCAGCCTGCACATCTGCAGTGGGAAGTTATATCATTTCTCAATTTATTGAAAAACAGCAAACACTCTCTGATAAAACTAACTTCCTTTTGAGTAAGCCACAAAAACTGGGACTATTTACAACAGGTTTGTAAGTCCCTTGCCCATCCACCCATGGTAAGAACTGACTCCAAGCAACCAACTTAATAGTAGAGCTTTTTTCGTTTTGGTACTTAAATAACAAATCTAGATATATGAGGGCAAGCAGGATAATAAAAATAAACATATCTGTGGGTTAGTAATTTTCATAGAGTTATTTTCACTGAGCAACATATACCACTCACCTCTAGTAAGAATCCACCTTCAGGTATGGCATACTCCTTGGGTAAACCAAATTCTTTTATTCCATGACTCGCTTGCTTTCTCAAGCACTTTTCTTGAATAGCTGTTGAAAAGGATGAATTTTGAAACATATTTAACATTTATAATGATGTTACATTTTTGTCTATATAACATTGATGCCTTTGCGATGAGCTAAGGATCGTGGTGTTTTTTTAAAAAAATAAGAAATACAGTGTTCTCTATATTCTTTATTAGAAACAATATCCAAACACACAAACATTATGAACATTTAACACAGGATGTTAACTGCAATATATAGTGTCACCAAAATTACATACTGTAAATATAGACTCAGAATGTTTTTCATAATAGTTTACAAAAACAAAATCTTCCACTTCCATTTGAATGGAAAGAATTGGAGGAGAGTAGCTTTATTTTCAATGTGTTTAGACGGAAACCAGTCACTCTCAAAGTAATTAACAAAGTTCAATGTATATCTTAACAAAACTAGTGCCCAACAAAATTAGTGCCGATGCAGGGGTGCTGGTTGGCGCTCCCGCGTTGGTACTAGGGATGCTGGGCAGATGCAAGCACATTGCATCGGGCCAAGGGCCATTATAGGATTGCGCCCCAAGTTTCATTTACTCATATTTCATTTTTGTAATGACATTATTTTATGTTTGACGTTGCTTTATATAATACATAGCACTACACATGATTCAACTGTATTTTAAAAAAAATACATATGTAAAGAATTGTTTCTCTTTTGTTCGCGGTGGGGGGGGGGAGTGACACGCCAGCAGAGTCAAGTTAGGCATTTCCTTAATTTTTTGACATACCAAGACCAAAAGATTCACCATCACAGTTCTAGACTACGGTCCCTTGAAAAAAAGTTTCAAGAATAGCAGTTGAGCAGTCCTGCTGCTGACATTGCTGCTCCTGCCGTAGAAGTCCTGAAGTTGCCCCACCACTCCCGCTATTCCTTTATACCTCAGATGTACTTTTCTTATCCTTACCATGGGATGGCTATGCATGACCACTAGGTTTTTCAGTAGTAGACCTCTAATGCCAGTTGCAGTGCATGTGTGTGTGAGATATATCTTTCTCTCCTGCTTGTGGGCAACTCAGAAGCAGCTGATGGGCCACTATGGGAAAAGATGCTGGAACAGTGAAGTCTTTGGTTCAATCCAGCAGGGCTTTTCTTATACTGATAGCAATATGTCAGTAGTATCCTGCATATTTCAGGTGCACAGGACATAGAAAGGGAGCAGTATCTGTAAGAGAGCAGTCCTAACCTGGAGTTAGGCCGGCACAGTTAGGGCAGCAAAGTTTATCTGGCACAAGGGACATGGTAAAGTATGTTTGGACCACTCTTGGAGAGGCCAGCACACAGATGTGTGCCATCCTACCTGATTCCGAGAGTGGTCCAAAACCACTTTACGGTATCCCTTGTGCCAGCCAAACTTTGCTGGCCTAACTGTGCCGGCCTAACTTCAGTTTAGGATTGTGCTCTAAGGGTGCACTTCTTGGCCCTCTGTTTGGCTGACACTAGCTGGCGCTCTTGGCTACCTCTAGCATCGGCCCAATGGCACCAGCACAGGCCGCCGGCTAAAGGCACCAGCACTAGTGTGAGAGAGCCAACCAGCACCCTTGCATCAGCACTGTTGCCATTGGGCCAATGCTAGCAGTAGTGTGGGCCCAAGGGCGCCGGCCAAAAGCCACACTGCAGTGCTCCTGCACCAGCCAAATGCGCTGCTCCTGCGCCAGCGGTTCTGGGCAGGGGAGGGTTTTCTGGAGGCATGCCAGCTCAGGGAGGGGGGTGGAGTTGAGATGTGTCTGTTAGGCCGCATCCAAGCTCCTGTCCCCAGGCCGGACAGCTTGCTTGGAGCTGCACAGCAGGCACAGTTCTGAGCAAGCCCATCGGGGCGGCTGATGCCTACTCTGGGGCAAGGGTGTGAACATCCCCTAGCCCCAGGGAGGCTCCAGCCAGCTCCTAACCTGCACTGGATACTGCACAGGCCTGCTGGACTTGCCGTTCCAGCACAAGTTAGGGTTGCACCCTTAATGACAGATGCACCAATGCCAGTAACAACATTTTCTGCACCATGTAGTGGTTTTTCAATCTGCTTTTTCTTACAAAATGTTCTGAAAGTGTCTGCTGTTTAAAGTTTGAGACATGGCATTTCACCCATAAAAGAAAACAAATCTTTAAATTACTTATACTCTCCCATTGGAGTTTTGTGTTTCCCACAGAGAGGTGCCATCTTCTAACAAGCAACTGCAAGCATTATGCTGCTCTCTCTTTCTCTCTGACAGTTTGCGTGATTAGAGCTTCAAATATATCTTCCCTCTTATGAGCAAGTGCTGGGCACAGAGCCACCTACTCAGTCGAAAACCCCACCCGTTGCTTCCTTCCCCTCCTCTCCAGCTGAGGATTTTTTTTTCCCGGATAGAAACACCAGGGGGAGAACATGCCTTTGGTATAAAAGAATAGTGCTGAGTAACCAGAGCTTTGCTGTCACGCAATGAGAACCGACTGTCAATCTTTCCATGCGCCTGACAGTGGCCTGGCTCTTGTTTAAGCCATCGCGTGCAAACAGACAACCCACATTCCCCTAAGAAATTCTTCATAACAACAACAGCTGTTAAATATTGATGACGCCTGGCCAGCTCGGAATGTTCTTCATGAAGGTTAAGCCATCATGTCATGGAATCTAATTCTATATTTTTATCTGTTTTTCCTTGCAATGACTGTCAAACAGCAAATAATAATTTATTCGAAGAAAGGAAATTGGCAAGTTAAAACTTTTTCTTGCATGAAATATCAGAAACCTACAGAAAACTAAAGTACATTAGTAGTATTTGGCAGGATTTTTTATATGCCAGATCTATAAAACTTTTTAAAAATTGCAGTCTACTTTCAAGATGACCAGGTGTCCTCTTTTTCCAAGACATGTCCTACATTTCAACCTTCTGTCCTGGGTAAATTTCAAAATGTCCTACATTTCAAGACAGACAGGGGTGCCAGCGTCAAGAAAGGCTGCTCACATCAATTGCTTGCATGTTTCTCCTTTGTTCCTTCATTCATTGGGTTGCATTAAAGGAGGACGAGACACCCCAAAATCAATATACAGGAGTGGTTTTAGCCATTATGGTTTTAGCCATTATTTAGCCATAATGGTTTTAGCCATTATGTAATGTCCTACATTTTGGGAGAAGGGACCTGGTGGCGCTGCGGGAAACTGCTGTTCTGCTGAGCTTTCTGACCGAAAGGTTGGGAGTTCAAGACCATGCAACGGAGTGAGCTCCTGTTGCTTGTCCCAGCTCCTGCCAACCTAGCAGTTCGAAAGCACCTAAAAATGCTAGCAGATACAATAAATAGGTACCACTTCAGTGGGAAAGTAACGGCGTTCTGTGCGCTATGGCATATAGTCATGCCAGCCACTTGCTTGGACGAACACCAGAAACAGAGATGAGCACCGCCCCCTACAGTTAGTCACAACTAGACCATTTGGTCGTGGGGAAACCTTTACCTTTACATTTTGGGAAGCTGTGTCACTCTGTCTACTTTTCATACATGTAATTTGAATGGATATCAGATGATATGTGCAACACAACAAAAAGTATGAAATATCTTATTTCTACAGTCCACTTTCAAATGAGCTAGCTGTTAATAAATATATACTGGTTAAGTGAAAGGAACAATAGCATTTTTTCATTGAAATCAGAGGTTTGTATGTTCAGTACCTTAAAGGAAACTTGAAAATAGTTGTAACAAGCCAAAATTTGCAGTTTTTTCACAAATGCCGATACTTCCCACCTGCAAACTGGTGAAGTTTTTGCTAACATATAGAAGAATAAAACACTGAAAGAAAGCACCCTGCGTACTCCAACAGTTACGTGGCACAGAGCGCAATCCTAACCTGGAGTTAGGCCGGCACAGTTAGGCCAACAAAGTTTGGCCAGCGCAAGGGACACTGTAAAGCATGTCTGGACCACTCTCGGAGTCAGGGAGGATAGTGTACGCCTGTGTGCCAGCCTCTCTGACTCCAAGAGTGGTCCAAACATACTTTACAGTTGCCCTTGTGCCAGCCAAACTCCAAGTTAGGATTGCACCAACAATAACTTCATTAGACTGTTCTTTTCTCATTTTATGATGAGGTAATTTTAATGTGCAAGGAATGTGCTAGACTCTAATAAAATTATGAGAGCACAGGATAAAACAGCAAGAAGTACTTATACAAGGAGATCTTCAAACAGCATACATCTATGACCTAAAGAGTTTTGTTGGCATGTGAGATATCTTCATGCATCACCATCTTGACAACTCAAGATATTAAATTTGGTCTCCAGCTCTGAGAAAGACATTGGAATGGCATCTTTATCCATCCTATGAGCAAATGTAGCTATTCTTCCATTTAGTTGTTTCATTTCAAAGAGCCAACTTCATATTTTAAGCATAATGTTCATCATTCTACTATATGGGGGATTGCAAAAGTTCCTCTTGGATCAAAGAGCTGCTTTCTAGCCAAATCTCTCTACGCAATCTGGGCTGTTGCCAACATCACCATTAACGGCTCAGATGGCTTGTATCATCAAGGTAAGATTTTCAGTTCTCAGCACCAGATTCAAATGTGCTCAGTCTACAATACTTTTGCAGTGCACTCATCTAGCTATGCTCCTCCTGTGATTCAGTGGACAACTCCACTGCTTGTTGTTCATGTCATTTCGGATCTCCTATTTGCCAATTCCCTTTGTTTATAAAATTGCTGACACAGGTATAATCACATGTTGTGGCTTAGAAATTGAGCTATAAATTGGGAAGGCCCTAGGTTTAATGTCACCTTTGCATGAAGCCTCTGCCCTCCTTTGCATCTGCAAAATATGGAGAAAATTGTACTGACCTACCTGACAGAACATACAATGTATCTAGCTACATATTGTCTACTCTAACTGTAGAGTGTCTTTTCTTTCTAGGCAAGCTACTTTTACATTTCTTTTAAATTATTTTGGGAAGTTATTCCTGGGAGATTAAACCCTGACTTGCTCTTTCTTCCTCCGAATAGGTGATCACCACTATCAAAAGTGGGAAAGCCAAACACCTTTTGGGCATTAGAGTACACTGGGAATGTGAGAGAGTCACGCCCAATCCTATCCAACATTCCTGCGCTGATGCAGCCCTAAAGTTAGGGAACAAATTCCCTTAACTTAATGAGGCCTCATTGATTGCCACCCCATCACCGGATGCAGCACAAACCCCATAGGCACGGTTGTATCAGGGCTAGAAAGTTGGATAGGATTGGGCCCTCAGTGTTTTCCTTTTCCATTAAGTGCTCCATGTTTTCCAATTTATGTGAAACGCTCCAAAAATTGAAAAAGACTTTAGTACAACTGAACCCTTACACTCTATACAAATATGATTGTCACTTGACACCAAAGATACGAGGCAGCAGAATATAAACAGAAGTTAGTAAGGTTTTAAAGCAATGCTCCAGATCTACAAGAAAATAACAGAAGATTTCTAAAGTAGACGATGTGTCTGTTCCTCAAAAACTTTCCATTCATGCGTGACCCAAAGTGGAAGGTCAGGTTTATAGCAAAGACATTTTCTCTTAGCAGGGCAGAAAGACGCAGGCAGCAGCTCACTTGCGCATTGCTGGTCTACCAGATCTCTTTTAGTCAGATCAAAAGATCACTTTCATAACCACTTTTTTGAGGTTGCAACTGAGCCTGCTACAGTCACGCAATCCCTGGCTTGCTATAGTTTACTACAACAATACAAGCGCCAAAGTTTTCATAGCTTCTTTCCCCAGTCATCTGTTTCCATACACATATATGATAAACCCTTACTTGGGCTGGCACAAATCCCTTGTGCCGGCCTGTTGGGTTGCAAACACGCTGTAAAGGACATTTGCACCATATTCTAGGCAGATAGGCCAACACATGGACATGAACTGGCCTTTGTGCCCAGCCTTCTGGGCCTGGAGGCAAGGCCAGCCTTGCAAAACCGGCAAAGGGCATTGGGGAGGGTGGCCGGAGGCAGAATGGGGCAGGGTGGGCAAAACAGGGCAGGGGGAGGTGGGGAACAGGCAGGCCCATGGGCAGCTGGGTCCAGGGAAAGGGGTGGAGACAGGCTCTAGCCTTTGGGGTGGATCCTAACCGCCAGCCCTGGTGACCTTGATTTGGTCACTTGGAGTTGTGCTGCTGATTTCAGCGGCACAGCTCTGAGTAGCTCCACTATTTTCATACCCTCCCCCCCAGGTAATATGGCAGCACATTCAAGTTGTGGGCTGGATATGGGGCAGGCTTATCATCCAGGGTTTGGACCTCGCTCTCAATAATATATGAAAGAGGCATTATATTTGTTTTGAATGTCCAACAGGAGAATATGAGGATTAACAAATATTAATCATAAGAGAACAAATGATATTTGTTCTCTTAAAGAAACCCATCCTGAAACATTTCAGACTATTTCAATGTATTTATTCTACAAACTCTACACATGCATGAAGTATGCAGTTCTGTAAATTATACTAAGTATTAAAACTATGCAGAAACTGAATTAAATACTGCAAACACAAAAGTATGCAAAAAACTGATCTAACATTCATATCTATGAGACTCAGCGGTGTAGCTACCTGTGGGGCGGGGGGGCACAGCGCCGCAGGTGCCATCCTGGGGGTGTGTGTCACCACTGAACCCCAAATTTCAAAAATTGCAAGTTTACGGAATACTACCGTCATGCTATATACCAGTGGATACAGAATTTCACCCGGAATTCAATGGGAAAAACAGAAGTGTAATATCTGTAGTATAGCAAATGTTATGTAAAAATTGCGGTTTTTAAAATTGCGGTTTTAAGGAATACTATCATGCTGTATGCCATTGGATGTGGAATTTCACCCAGAATTCAATGGAAAAAACGGAGTGTAATATCTTTATTCTAGCAAACGTTATGACCAAAAAACAAAAACAAAACCGAAAATACAAATGTCTTATGGAAGGGTGTCAAACATATAGCCTGTAGGCCTGAATGATGAGTCCACGAATTTTGTCAGTGTGTGTGTCAAAAATTTATGGGCCCTGGATGCAAAACGACCTAGATATGCCACTGACAAGAACTGTGAATTCCCACTAAAGCTGAACAACACAGTCCAAATTAAATGTAAACCCATTGCTACCAAAATATTATTTACAGAAACAACAGTAACTAAGGACTTGTACTTGAGGAGGTAAACCTGTGTTTGGCTGTATCACTTCAGACCACAGATGGCATCTGATGTTACTGAACAATATAAAACCTTCCTTTAAAAAATTGGATGTCAGAGACAAAAACTCTAGCCTAGCTTTCTCCTGACATGCTAGTTTTCTATGTGCAGGGCACTTTTATATAGAATAGCATTCAATCAGCTTCCTGATTCATAATCATCAGCCATCACTGTCCATTAAGCACCTTCAGCTATCACTGTGTAAAAACCATAAAGATGGTAATTCTGAATACATTCCACAGAGCATACTTGAAACAGGAGTGAGAACAACTCCTGAAAGAACTACTTGCTAAGCATATCAAGACAGCTGTATATTTAAAACACTGTCACGTCAAGCATGCAATGTGCAAGCAAGTAATTTAAAGCAGAACTGTCTCCCCCCCCCCCCCCCACACACACACACTGGATGGCAGTGACAAAGAGCATGGGAAAGACATTGCTACTACTTTCAAGCTTACCAAAGTGAGGAAGAACAAGCAGGGTTCTGTCATGTTCTGATTTTATTGCTGCACTACTGTCTGAAATGTATTGAAATCAGGACAACATTGCAGAAGTGGGAAGGAGAGAGCAGGGCTTTCCCACACTCCCCAAGCTCTCTCAGGCAGCTCCATGGGGCAAACATGCTTGCTGGTTGTACAACAGTACTTTCTGCAGCAAATACGTAAAGATTGGTGCCAATTGTTTCAATTATCCGTGGATGCCATGGATACTGGGACACCTATTAAAAAGATAGGGGAACATCAAATCTCTTTTTTTTAACCTTGTTGCAGCAAAACCATTGATGTTCTCCTATGGTTAGGTTCTCCTATGGAAACAGGCATGGTTAAGAGAAGAGGGATAGGATTCCTTCACAGTACTTACAATATACTGATTTTGATGTAAACCACAGCTTTCCATTATAGCCAGTTGCTATCCAGTTTTTTTTAAGCAAACATTTACATATTTATTTAAAAGATTTTCACTCTGCCTTTCCTCTGCCAGGGCAGATGCCTAAGGTGGCTCACAATTATTGGAATAAAATATTCTCAATATTACCATTCCTACAGTGAGAAAGGGAGTTGAGTTTAAGAGGGGAGTTGGTGCTGAAGACTTAGAAAAACTACTTTCTGTTTTTAAGGGGGGGGGAGTCAAAAAGGATTTCCTTTGATTCAGAAAAGTGATACAGCAAGCCAACTGGTAAGGCATCCTCATTTCTTTTCAACTGAACTATTATCTTCTCAGAAATCAACCTGAAGTATTTTCACCTGCAATACAACCTGCTCAACAAGGTGTTGTTAGATGGTGCTATTATGAGCAACTACAGGGAGGACACCTAGTGGTGATCCTACATCTCTGCATCAAAGCTTCATTAGCACACATACAGTAAAAGGAATTCTGCCAGTTTAGCTTCCACTCAGCTGCAACTTTACATGCAAATACTTGTCAAATTATCACTGTAAAAACTCAAATACACAAAAAAAATGGTTTTATGAAACTTTTCAATGCTTCTCTTAGTTTAAAGTCTGGAGCCATATTCGATAACGGTAAAGAGCGGCAGAATGTTAACAAGCTGATTTCAGCCTCATGTATATGAGCCTGCTGGATTAGGCCAAAGATCCATCTAGTCCAGCTTCCTGTCTTTCACAGTGGGTAACCAAATGCCTCAGGAAACACACAGAACAGCAAGATGCCTACATCTTGCTGCCATTCCCTTGCATCTGACAATCAGAGGTAGTCTACATCTAAAACCAGGACGTTGCACATAGCCATCATGGCTTGTAACCTGTGATATATATTTCTTCCAGAAATCTGTCCAACCTCCTTTTAAAGGCATCCAGGCAAGATGACATTACCACATCCTATGGCAACGAGTTCCACAGATTAATTATACTCTGGGTAAAGAAATATTGTATTTTGTCCTAACTCTCCAACACTCAATTTTTGTGGATGTACCCTGGTTCCGATGTTGTGTGAGAGGGAAAAGAATATGCCTCTAACCATGCTCTCAATCCCCTGCATAATTTTGTGCATCTGCAATCCTAACCTAGAGTTAGGCTGGCACAGTTTGGGTGGCACAAGGGCCACCGTAAAGTGCATTTGGATTCTCGCTTGTTGGGGCCACAAAGCAGCAACAAGTTTCACTCATTCAAGAGACAAATTACAACACTCTGCACAAGCTTTAGAGCACAATCCTAACCTGGAGGTAAATCAGCACAGTTAGGCCAGCAAAGTTTGGCCGGCACACTGTGAAGTGTGTTTGGACCACTCTCGGAGTCAGGGAGGATAGTGTATGTCTGTGCGCCGGCCTCTCTGACTCCGAGAGTGGTCCAAACATACTTTATGGTGTCTCTTGTGCTGGCCAAACTTTGCTGGCCTAACTGTGCAGGCCTAATTCCAGGTTAGGATTGAGAATCATGTTTCATTGTCCCCCCAGCACCTTTTTCATGACTGAAGAGCTCCAAATGCTGTAACCTTTCCTCATAAGGGAGATGCCCCAGCCCAGTAATCATTTTGGTTACTCTCTTCTGTACCTTTTCCAGTTCCAATACATCCTTTTTTATATGTGGAAACCAGAACTGTATGCGGTAATCCAGATGTGGCCTTGCCATCGATTTGTAGAGCTAAAGAGAAATACTTTGTTTGATCCCTCAACA
The DNA here is from genome assembly GCA_029204185.1 of Lerista edwardsae. Taxonomy (NCBI): domain Eukaryota; kingdom Metazoa; phylum Chordata; class Lepidosauria; order Squamata; family Scincidae; genus Lerista; species Lerista edwardsae. The sequence goes on from JAJKFI010000080.1 coordinate 1,517,309, forward strand.
TCTACCACAGTGCTATAATAATGAAGTACACTTCATTACTTTCCAATAATGATGGCTTTTTAAAATATATGTTTATTTTTGTAGGTGGCAAGAAAATAGGACTATCAGTCTATCAGGAAAATCTGGTTTAATAAAATGGGGTAAGGGCTGGTTTAAAATAGAATGGTCAGTAGCCCATGTGAATCTAGAAAAGTGTAAAGATAACACACAATGAACAAACCAGTTGAAGTATTTACTAGAATGACAACCTAACTAAAGCATGTTAATAGATTAACCATCTGCCTTTGCTTAAATTTATCCATTAACAGCAACTCATGAGAGATGCCTTTTTGAGATATATTTCATAAGGTAATGACAGTTACAACTCATACATTACAACATATGCACGCTCGCTCAGAGGTCTTATTGTATTCAATGAAACTTATTTCCAGGAAAGTGTGCAAAGGATCACAGCTGCAGTTAGAAGGCTACATTGTCCACTTTCTTGTTCATTCTACATAACTACAACACAAGTAAAATAGGCTAAAAAAATGAATGTGTGTGCCCTAAATTATCTGCCCTGCTAAGTAATCCACTAAAACTTTAGTTCATTAATCAACTAATTACACTTTGCAGTCATTGTATCTAGCAAAATAGATTCAGCTGTGCATTAGAAAGAAAACTAACTCGAGGGCCATCTATTCCTTCCCATAACGTCCAGCCTCCATTTCTCTCGACAAATGCACTGGGCTCACCCACCCATGACGTGACACAAAGTGGCTGCTATAAACAGGATGGGGAAAGAGGTGAACTGGCAGGGGGTGCTCTGCACCTAATGCCTATCTACTCCCTCCCCTGGCTAGTGCCTCATCCTCTGCTCACACAGTGGATGAGGTGTGGGATGTGGTGGTGATGGTGGAGAGATAACCTTTGAGAGATAACCTCTCTTTGCTAAAAATCACAGCAGTGGTGTTGTAGGAAGAGGTAGAGGTTGCCACAATCCTGTTCCTAATGACTGTCCAGGAAGGAGAGCCATTGGGAAGAGGATTGTTGCTCTCTTATCTTCTCCTCTACCTTATGCTTCTTGAAAATAGGCTACAGTCAGGTTTCAAGAAGTGTGGTGGAGTAGGTAAAAAAGCAAGGACAGGAGTGGAAGAGGATCACCACCATCACCCCCAATGTCATCTCTGTGTCTCCTCTAGCAGGTCAAGGAGAAAACTAGGAGGTCAAGGAGGATCCTGGAGCAGAAAAGAACCCCAGACTCCACTCCACCTGACCAGTTTTGAAAAGGCAGTGAGCAGCAGAAAAGGCAGGGAGGTAACAGCTGCAATAGTGATGAACACATAGAAAAAACAAAGGGATGGTGGTGCAGTCTCAGGCACCCTTCCAGTTTTAGCCAGGCCCGCATGTACAGATCTCCAACAGAGGTAAAGGAAAATACCAGCTGAGAATTTCCTCCAAGCAACAGGAAAAGGAGTCTACCATTAGGCCAGTCAAATGTAGCTAATTGCCCACAAAAGTAGGAAGCAAGTTATACATCCATCACGTCTACCAGCAGTCCTGTGCATCATCATCTCTGGTGTGCTTTGTTGGTCTGGATATTGCTGCCTGAGATCAGTGTTGATTTCAGCAAGGTAAGAATATAGGCACACCTTGACAAGCATTCTGGAGAGATTAGAGGACAGAAACCTCTAAAAATGAAACTGGAAGAGAACTAAGGATGAAAGGAAGCATACTGTAAAATGATGCAAATGAGCATTCACTAATTGTTCACTTCAGTTAATGCATTATTGCAACAAAAAAGAATTTTTGGTGCACCAAGCGTGCAAATGTGTTTTAGAGCACAATCCTAAGCTGCACTGGAACAGCAAGGCCGGCAGGCCTGCACTGTATCCAGCACAGGTTGGGAGCACTCAGGAGCCTCCTTGGGGCAAGGGCAAGTTTGCACCCTTGCCCCAGGGGAGGCTCCAGCCTCCCTATGGGCTCCTCGGATCTGCGCCTGCTGTATTCAGCAAGCACAGAGCCGAGGATACCATGCACTCCGAATCAGGGCTATGCAGCCCAGGGATAGAGGCTTGGATGGAAATGAAATGGAAATGAAAGCACAGTTATGCTATTATCACTAACTAAATCAGAATAAGAGATGGAAAGTATTTCCTAACGAGATATCCCTTTGACCTCAAAACCTCAAAAAATATATAGCAAAGACCTGAAGACTTACCTTGGAAGAAGTTTTTGACTCTAAGGTAACTGACACTGAGACGCAAGACAGAAAGTTTGTCCAGTTTAGATATTATGTCTGCTGGGAAAGGCAGGAGGCTAGCCAGGTGATCCAATTCAGCATTCAAGCGGTCTCTGTGTCTTTTGGAAGGGTTAGACTTTCCATTCCCAAGTGCAGGCCTCCTATTTGTGAAGAAAATAGATTACAGAGCTTCAGCTTCTTATAACTTCTTATAACTATTCTTCTCTATGTCTACCCTTTAAGCAGAAGGAAATATGGCATCTTCTTAACTAGGTCTCAGCATGGGCCTACTGGGCAGATGCTGTATTACTGTCAGATACAGATAAACCAGTTGCAAAGAAAATTGACTTTTTGGATGCAGTTGCAATTAAGGTATGGATGCAGTGCCTGCCCCAAAACATTATATGATGTTGAGGGAATAACATTTAAATATAGCTGCCTTATACAAGGCCTGTAAAATTATTTCTATACAGTATGTAAATCAGTGGAGTTATACAAAAAGGTTGGAGGAACCAACTCTCCATGCTGCCCAAACTCCCCAGGCAGTGGATGCCTACGAGCAACCCCATGAGATTTTCATGGACTCACCACCAATTCTGAAGGTGTACAATATTTTTTGTTAACTTCCAAAAATATATCTTACCATCCAATTCCAATATGTGCTGCCTTCCATATATTGCCCCCAATGTACCACGTGCGTCAATCGTACCACCACTGCTCCCAATCACATCCTCCAGCTTTCCAACACCTAAGCCTCTTTCCCACATGGCACTGATTACCTACTAATCTCATAAGCCTATCCTAAACAACCTTCAAGGGGGCCTCATTCAAATACCCTTCAGTGGCTGGTCCCTCTTCTTCGTCCTATCTCCTTGGCTGTTAATATGGAACATTCCAAGACTATGCTTTTGCTCTATTCCAATGCACTGTACTCCACTCTCTTGGATGATCAAATCTTCGTAAACAGTAAATTTAAAAGAAATGTTGGGAGAGCCTGAAGCTGAAGCAGGCAGTATCAGTCATTGCTAAATGAGCCCCTTTGCCCTATGAAGGACATCAGCTTCTTACCCTTGAAGACAGTTCAATCATTTGAAAAGGATTAAATAAGTGTGCATCAGGCAGCATCAGCGACCTGAAAGGACCTCTATAGGCACTACACAGGGTAGGAAGAAGCTGGGGCTCACAGCGAGGCAAGGGGACATTTGTCCCCTTACCCCAGGGTATGGCCCAGGCAGCCCTATGGGGTTGCTCGGATGTGCACCAGCAATGGCCAGATCCAGACTCCAACCCCCTCCCCAGGCTGGCCTGCGCTCTGGGCCGCCCTCCCTCTGTCCTGTTCCGTCTCTCCCTTTTTTATTTTATTATTTTTTGCATTGTGAAGTTTTTGTTGAAAAGAGGTGTATACTGTGTGTGTGTGTGTGTGTGTGTGTGTGTAAATAAATAAATAAATAAATAAACAAACAAACAAACAAACAGTTATATATACCGTTTATACAGACTGACTGACAGATAAATTATGTACAGCCTGACATTCTCATATTAACATTAACATTTTTTATCCTGAGCACAAAAACATACCGGAATTTAAAGACAAAACCTTGGGGCTATTTTCACCTTTAGAGTATTTTGAGATAAAAGGTTTAGATGCTTCTCCCAAAGCTGTTTGTGCCACATGTAAATGTTGTTAATGGTAAGATGAAAAATGGAAGAGGCATTGCATGTACACCACAGTAACTTTTATACTCACTAAGTTTTATACTAACTTTTTACATTTGTACCCACTAATGAAAGTCTCAACATCATATGCTGAACAGAAATCACAATGGTATCATTATGAAGCAGAAAAGGGAGGCATACAATTTTTTAAAGAAGCAGGAGATAGGCATGAAGGAAATTAACACTACGTACTTATATTGGTTTCATACCAATTTAACTCTCATAGCTTTGTCCAAAGAACCCTGGGAACCACAGTACGGCAAGCTGTTGTGAATACGTTTAGTGACATCTAACCCCCTTCACAAAACTACTGGCATAAGTTCCCTGGCATAAAGTTAAATTTTTGTTAAGTCTAATCAGTAAGGAAAGGGGCAGCACAATCCCAGAAGTGACGTAAAGTGCTTGCGTTGGCACTACAACCTTAGCGCCGGACTGCCTGCTCCAACGCAGCTTAGAATTGAGCCCTAAAACAGAGCCTTTGTGGTTCTCCAACGAGATCTCCTTGCAGGCTCAGCGAAGGTGGATGAGAAGTTCCTCCTCTTAGGTCAGGTAGGTCAGGTGACAAAGTCTTCCTGAGAGGAGGGGCTCCTTCTATTCCCCAATCTGACCTTGCCTCAGGAGAGGCACCTTCCTCTTTTTTTCTCTCTTTTCGGTAGTCTACAGGGGCTCTTTTAAGACCAGAGATCTGGTCTCTGAAGTCTCCGGCAGCTTCCCTGCAGCACAGAACCGCCAGAGGGCTGGAGGACAAAGATGTGACAGGGAAGAAGTTCCCAATCGTCATCTTCATCGCGCCAGGAGACATGTTAGCGACTACCACCACCCCTATCAAGGCAGGCGGTGGTACTTTCTTTCGCCTGCAGGTGCACAGCCCGAGTGGCCTCCAGCCTTCTTCCCGCCCCTTGGGCAGAAGGTAAGATTTATGGCAGCAGTGGTGGAGAGTCTTTCCCGGAAGACTCCACATGACCAGGCTGTGCTCCGGATTGCCGCAGGAGTCCGGATCCAGTGCGCCTGACCTCTGAAGCCACCATGTTAGCCCAGTTCGCACTCTGGAGCACAGCAGAAGGTGCAGACCAGTGCACTTTTGTCCAAGGGCCGCACATGGCTGGGCTAACCTCCAGAGCCCAGCAGCAAGCCCACAACAACGCACCCACCCTCCACGGCATTTTTCAGACTCGGCAGGGCCCCTGGTGTCAACCCAGGGCACCTGCAGTGCCACATGACCTCCTGCCAGCCAGGAGGTGGCAAGGCTGGTTGGCACCCACCAAAGATTGCCCCCGCAGTATTATGGGTGAATCCAAGACTCAGGTCTCCCCCTTAATACAGGCCCAAGTCGCGCCCTTCCCCCCATAGCACATGAAGCCCAGGCTTCTTGCTCGGCCCCTAATATTCTCCCCACCACAACTAAATGGGACGAGCCTAACACTTCAGTCTGGAGCTTGGTACAGGTCTCTGTATCGTCCAACATGGGGGATGCCATCAGCATCCTCCAGCAGACAACTGCCACCAGTGATGCCACCCCTCAACCCCCTGCCTCCACCTACTGGGGAACCTGAGGAAGGGGCTGAGTCAGCACAGCACCCCCGACAAGCATTCACAGATTGCCCCTAATCCCAGTGATTCTCTAGCCCAGCAGCTCCCCACACCCAAGAGGGTAGATGAGGCCAAACAATGATCGGAGGTCTCCTCGGCTGAGGATGGAGTGGTTGAACACGAGCAGTCGGACCCTCATTTGTTCTACCCTAAGTAATCCCCCAAACTCCTTCATCGAGTGCTCCAGACACTAGAGCTTGAGAAGTAACAACCCCCCACCCACCTTCTGCCTCCCAGGACATTCAGGCTTCAAGTGGGGACCAGCCTCAGTCATGCCAGTCTGCAGGAGACTACCCAAGGTTATCCCCTCCCTGATTGCTTCATGCCCCTTATTGACAAGGAGTGGGCCAACCCCACCAAGAGCAGAGACTCCACCAGGTTGTTTAACTTAACCAAGAAGGGCATGCAGCTACTTAAGCTGGTGGATGCCCCCCTCGTAGCTACCCCCCTGGTAACTTCCCTGGGAGTCCCCCTCAATCTTGCCCTCAGATAGTGAGGGCTTGCCCAAGGATGCCACTGACAAAAATATAGAGCTCGAAGCCCGAAGGGTTTTTGAATCCTCCTCCAGCACCCTCCAAGCCTCCTTCCTTTGCTCCGGGGAACTCATACTATGGCTGCAGCGTTAGCCTTGAGAGTCCTCCTCAGGTCCTTGTAGTCCTGATTGCTCAACTCCAGACCCTGGGCGTCATTACCTTTCCTTATCTTGATAACATCTTGATCCAAATCCTGATCCTCCACTCGCTTAAGAATAACCAATTAAACCTGAAGTCTACCCTAAAGTGGGATAAACATATGGGCAACACATACATTTGATAAGAAGAAAAATACTTAACTGTTTCTGAATAGGTTTTCGTCTTTTCCTCCCAGCGTACAGACATTCTCCTGGTGGAATCATTGTCCTGGCATGGAAGCTGAAAATAACATCCCCAAAATTTCAGTAAAAGCCAATTTTGTTGCATGTCAAAGTTGTTGCATTATTAAGAACTAAATTACAAAAGCCCTGAAGTTACCAAGCAAATAGGTCGAAGATAAGTTTCTAGTAAATTGTATATAATAGAACATCCACATATTTAGCTGGGGAACAGCAGTTATCCCTACTCTCCTACCACTGCATCCCTTCTAGTGGCTGTTTGCTGGTTTCTTCTGTACCTTTTTTAGACTGTGAGACGAGGCCTGCCTGCCTGCCTGCGCCAAATCCAGTGCAGTATAGGCTAGGCTGGAGCCTCCCCACGGCAAGGGCTCCAGCCTCCCCTATGTGCTCCTTGGATCTGCGCCTGCTAAACAGCAGGCGCAGAACCAGGGAGACCATGCGGCCTGAATTGGGGCCGCACGGCCTCGGGATTCTGCCTTGGATTCTGCCTGTTGCGTTGCTGCTGCACACCTTTTAAGATTGTGCTGTGTGAGCCCTTTAGGGAAAGGAAGCCAGTTATTTACTTATTTAGGGCTAAATCCTGAGCCCTCAATACAAGCATACCATGGGCATTGGTGTAGCAAATGTACCGTAAGGCAGTGATGGAGAACCTATGACACTCGTGTCAAAGGTGACACACCATAACGTTTGGGGTGACACACCAGTGTTCACCAACGCCTGACAAAAATTGAGTTTATTTTACTTATTTTTCATTTTTTGCAATTATTTGATGTTTCTTTATAGAATACGTGGCACCACACATGATTGGACTGCATTTTTTGTTTAAATAAATGAACATAAAGAATTGTTTCTCTTTTGTTTGGGAGGGGGACTGACATGCCAGCATAGTCAAATCAAGCATTTTCCGAAGTTTTGACACACCGAGCCCAAAAGGTTTGCCATCACTGCCGTAAGGCATATCCAGCGTGAGTGGTGAGGGGTTAATCGCCAGTGCCTGAGCTCACTGCCCAGAAGAGGCAATGCAGAATCTGCAGGCGGTGAGTTTGCCAGTCCTGAGTGTTGCGCAGACTCCAGGCAGGAAGGGAGGGCAGAACTGGGAGGAGGAGGGGTTGGACTGGCAGTGACCTCTGCCATCAGATCCTGATGTCCATGTCAGGTTGCACAGCCTAAGACAGAGGCCTCTTGCATCTGCGCCAGCTAAATAGCCAGCACAGACGTGAAGCGACGGATTGGTGGGTCTCCAGGCGTACCTAGGGAAAAGGGACAAACATCCCCTTCTCCTGAGGTGCCCCTAGTGACTGCTTGGCTGCCATGGGATGCCATGGTAGCTGTAGGGAACTCTGGACTGGGCTGACCTTCAGCCATGTAAACTGCTTTGTAAGCTTTTTTAAATGAAAAGAAGTACATTTTGTTTATTTAAATGATTTATATCCCACCTTTCCCTCTGAATAAACCGAGTGCTCAAAATAGCAGAAAATATGGAGGGGGAAATAGCAAAATAGGAATAAAAATTAAAAATGCAATAATCATAAAAATAATAAAGCATTATACAATACAGTTGGGGACTGGGAACATGAGGCCTCAGCTTGGATTCCACCCAAATCAATTTTAGCTGGCCCTACTAAATTCAGGAGATATTCAAAAGTTTGTCCACAAGTTTAAAAAAAAGTTTAGTTTGTAAGAAATAAACACACTTCACATTTAAATGTTACATCTCTCTTTGGGAGTCTTTATGCCAATCAAAAAATAAAGAAACTTTATTGTGGTCATAGACCAGCCCATATATTTGCATAGTATGTTATTCCTACGTGCACGCACACTGTGGGCACAATCTAACAATGGACATTGCACCGTCGCTATATGGTAGCATCGGAGCAACATCACTAGCCGACGTGAGGGCACTGACCAGCACCCCCATGTTGGGCTAGAGCTCTTGGGCCAACACTAGCAGTAGTGTTGGCCCAAGAGCGCTGGTGCTAAGCCACTGTTGTGCCAGCTGAACTCAGCTGGCACAAGGGCGGTTCTGGGAGGAGGGAGGGTGAGCGGGAGGGCAAGCCGGTGGGTGGGGGTGGTGATGGGATGTGACCAGCAGGCCACATCCAAGGCTCTGCCCCCAGGCTGCGCAGCCCCGATTCACATCGCGCGGCTTCTTCGAAGGTGCAGGTGCAGATCCGAGGAACTTCATAGGGAGGCTGGAGCTCCCTTGGGGCAAGGGCATGAACATGTCCTTGCCTCAGAGAACCTCCCCAGCGCATCTAAGGTGCACTGGATATGGCGCAGGCCCGCCAGCCTTGCCATTCCAGCACAATTTAGGATTGCGCTCTGTAACTGGAAAGCCAACTGCAAGATGATGCCAACTTTTAGTTACTTGTTGATTAGCTATTCGCAAGGAGTTCCGTTGCGCAGCAGAAGACACTTCTGGTGCCCCTGTCCTAAGCATACACACATTTGATTCCATTTTTCCTGTAAGTATCACGGGCCAACATGCATAATGATTTATCTTGAAAAGACATTGACTTGCACAAAACATTGTGCAATTCATATTTCATGGTTGAGCAAGGATTTGAATCCAGATTTCCCTGATCAAGGCCAACATATAATCTACTACTCCACAATAGTGCTCACATGTCATTTATGTCCTCCATTAAAGCACACTGCACTTTTGGTCCTCAAGAAACCCCAAGGCAGCTTATACAAGATTAAGGGCTCAATCCTTTGCCCGTTATCACTGGCAATATGGTTGTACCACAGGCTAAAAGTGTCATGAACATGCGGTAACGCACATCCACAATACTTTACCACCTGCATTGGGCTGGCACTCAGATAGCACCAGGCATCAATGCTGGCAGACGGGACGGACAACTTTTAGCAGCATGGCCACCAGTAAAACCGTTTGGGGCGGAGGGAGGTGGAAATGGGTGGAGGGAGGAGAGGAGCCTGCCCGTGAAGGAGTTGGACCCATTAGCTGCCTGGCTGTCATGGGATGCAGCAGTAGCAATTTTGGTACTGTTGCTCCTACAGAAGCTGGGCAGTTCAGGACTGGGTTGTAAAACAGCAATAGAACAATGGCCTAGCGCAGCCATTTTCAACCACTGTGTGCAGCACACTGGTGTGCTGCGAGTGGTCCACAGGTGTACTGGG